>JACGDI010005646.1:820205-843335 GCA_014898725.1 Jacaranda copaia | reverse complement strand
TACCAGCACCACCACGCTCAAGGTATTGCAAATACACTATTCACTATACACTTCTCCATACTCTCCGTCTTACTGAAAATCTGACTTGAGCGTCGGAGTGCCTTAGCCGGGGCACCTCGGCTAGTTTACGTTTGTTCTTGGTTGCAGATCTCAGACCCAAAACCATTCTAATCCACCGGAGTTCCGGACCGATAAGCTTTTTGCAGCATCAGTATTAATGTTGATCACAAAAAATAATTATAAAATAAAGTTGAAGCGCATTAAGAGTCCCCAAGGTCGTTTCAATAAAATTGAACGCCTAAGGCAAAACATAAAAATAAAGCCTTTATTATAAAATAAAATTTTAATTTTTTAATACACATGTCTTTTAATAATCATATTGTATTTTATAGAAAAAAAATTCTCTTATAAAATATTATTATATAAATTTTATCAACTTTTTTGAGATATAAAATTATTAATTATACTTTAATAATTGATTTCATTTAACATTTTTTTTCAATTAATATCATAGTTAACCATTTTATCTCTCTTTAAGACGTTGACAGATTTTATTAATTTCAATTTTGAACAACATATTTCGGATAAAGAAAAATAAATGCGAGAAATAAAACCTTGTTTTGCAGTAAAAGAGAATTAACGCTAATTGAGATGGGATGACCTAATAAGTCCAGCTCAACAGTTATTAATCTCAAAATGCACTTTTAGATCCATCTTGCCTTAGAGACCCAGTTGGGTTGTCGACCATTACCTTATCACCTATACAATAAGCAAAATTGCGCCACTCGACCACAAACCCCAAGTCAAGCGCTTGTGCTCGATCATATCCGAGAAGAGGTCTCAAGCGCTGCAATCCCAAAGGCCACCTACTCCTAGAAATTAGTTCTATGATCGACCTCATTGTCAACCAGTGAAGTCGTTCCAGCACATAATCATATCTCTGCCTTATTTAATACCCTAACAGGCAGTATGCATCTGCATTAATAATGCATGCTACCTCAGTATCACCTTTGCCGCCGCTCCTGTCAGGAAGCACATCACCAGTGTACTATTTTGTCCTTGAAAACTAGAGGCGATGTTACTTGAAACAGTATAGGGATGGGGAATGACCTATAACTCCCCATATAAGGATAAGAGCCATCTACACATAATAGAAGCATCTTGAACATATCATCTCCTTGAAGAAGGCTATAAATATCCCATTGTTAGCCACTCTTAAGGTATGTCATTCTCCACTACATGCCCTCACTCTGCTGATCAGTTTATCTACTCGATCAGTATTGACTTGAACGTCGAAGTGCTTTAACTAAAAACATCTTGACTAGTATGATGTTTTCTTATGATTACAGGTCTTAACCCAAAAGTTATCTCTAAGTTGGACCACCCAACTAGGTAGGTCGAATTGGCCCAAATATTAACTCAATCCAGTAAACACAGTTTTTAATCTCATCATTAATATTATTTAGTGATTAGTATTGAAAAATAATGAATTAGATAGGGTTTTGATAATTAAAGGAATAAGAATTAAAAGATTAGTGAAAATTTAGGATAATCAAAAGGAATAAAATTTAAATTTATATAGTTTTAATTATTTATTTATTGTGAGTTTTGCTAATAAGGCCCCCAAATTAAAAGGACTTATATTTTTTTAGGCATAAATTATTTAAAAAAGAAAAAATATATACGAAGCTTATAAATTAAAGATCTAAGTTTTTATTAGAGTTATATTGCAAAAAAAGAAAAAATTAATAGGCTTAAACCGCCCGCATTTCTTTACTAAAAGCAGAACATCCATGAGAGTCCCTCCCGACAAGATAATGAAGTAAAATATTGTATATTCATTTATTGTACTGTTGCATATCTTATCTGCTGACTGTCAAACAATTAGTGGATCAACGTGCTGTAAAAATTAAAATATTGTATGTACATTGATTGATATACTGTTGCATGCCTTATGTGAATGTCAAACGATTAGTGAATCAACGTGTCGCACGTGAGTTGAAGACTCAAGTAATTGCAAACCTATCAGTTCGTTTGCTTACGTTTCCACGGAACGGCCGTGTTCCGGGGGGAAACACTCCCAAAAAAGCTATCAATTTTTGAAATTAATTTTATTATTTTAATTTTCAAAAAATTCTTTTTTTCTATCCAAATAACCATTTGTCCCTTTATTTCGTATTTTCCCATCAAATCTACCAATAGCAAATTCTCTCTCTCTCTCTCTCTCTCTCTCTCTCTCTCACACACACACACACACACACACATATTTAGATAAATAAAAGATATAAATATTTATATAATAAAATATAAAAGTTGTGCATATATATCATCAAATACAAATTATTTACATAGGAAAAAAGATCTAAATAAAAAATATATTTTTTTTACTAATAAATAAAAATGATGCTGCAGAGAGTTAGAGAGTCAGATACTCCGGTTGATTCAAGTATTTTGGAATTGAGATTTGCAACCACAAACACACGTCAACTAGCCTAGAGGCCCTCGGCTATGGCACTCCGACGCTCAAGTTAGATTTTCGATAGATCGGAGAATATAGAAAGAATATGTAGTAAACAGTGTAAGTGGTATTACCTTGAGCGTGATGGTGCTTATAGTGTTTATAGTCTGATAAGGGTGTGATTTTACTCAAAAACCCTTATCAGGTGTACTTGGCTTTCTCCATGACGGGGGGTTGGGAGTCGTTCTCTGCCCCGATCCTGGTACTGTACTAGGTAGCGCAATCTCCTGTCTTTCTGGATAATCATATCAATAGGAGCGTGTTCTTGCCAGAGTTGTTGGCAGCGGTTACATCCGTTGGCAGCAGTCACATCAGCTATCACGTGTCATCAATGCCGAGGGGTTCGACTTGTCCGACTTACACCCGGAGGTCGATTCATGTCGACCGGACTTGGGTGCTAACACTGGGGAGGTGGCCCTTAGGTTGATACAAATCAACCGGATATATGTGCCTTTGGGCTTCACACGCTGTTTCATCTAGAGCTGGGCCTATTGGGCCTGCTGGATTATACCATATCATATTGGGCCTCACGGGCTGTTTCATCTGAAGCTGGGCCTATTGGGCCTACTGGATTATCCCATATAAAAAATATATACAAAATCCCGATAATATAACAAATTATGTTATAAAAAAATATAACAAGATGTCTATGTGTAATAAAAATATAATAAATAAATGTAGAAAAAATATAATAAAAAATATATTTGTAATAAAAATATATGTAACAATATTATTTATTTTATATATAAATAAAATATAGGTGTGTTATATAAATACATATATATTAAACAAATCATTTTAAATAAAAAAAATTCCATATTATAAATTGAATATAATAAAAAAATATACAATACAATATATGATAAAAAAATATAATAAAAATATACTATATAAAATCAATATATATTACTATTTTATAAATAATAAATACATATATCCCATATCACATCCAATCATTATATACATACATATATATATATATCTAATATATTTTATTATTATATTTACAATTAAAAAAATCAATTCAAATTCATTTTCACCCCCAAACACCAGCATAAAAGTATTGATTTAACATTTACAATATAAAGTGCCTCCTACAAAACATAACCAAATATATCAAAACTCCTTAAACTCCATTTTTTACTATTCTTAAAAACATAATCAAATATCAATCACATTCTCCAACCTTCATTTCATATTCTCCTACAACTTCTTCATTATTCATTCTCCCAAAACACACAATAGACACATAATAAAATCAAACATAAAACATATCCAAACACTACCTATATAATTATTAAATTATGCGACAAAGCTGTACCATTTAATTGAATATATCTAATTAAGTTATAAGTCATAATTACATATGATATATGATAACTCAACATGCTCAATTCAATAATATTCGATCAGGCAAAAAATATAACGTAGGACAACCCAATTAACTATCAAGGCCAGCTAAGGATGTAAATGAGATGAGACTATTCGCAAACGATTTGAACTCGACTCGATGAAAACTCAAATTTGGCTCGAACTTAGCCGAGCCGAGCCAAGTTTGATAATATTTGACTCGACAAGTTTACGAGCCTAAACGAGTTTTTCATTATGTATATTTTTTATATAATAATAACAATTTTATTTTTAAGAAAAAATAAAATTAATTAAAAATTGAAAATAAAAACCCTAAGTCCTTGTTTTGATTGGAAGATATGTAATTTGGAATTTGATAACTATCAAAATTGTATTGGTATTGTTGGATTATATTTTTATAATGTTATTTATGGTATGGTATTTGTTATTATAAATTTTATTTCAAGCTTAAACGAGCCCGAGCTTATACAAGCCGGAGCACATCTGAGTTTATACGAGCTTAAACTCATCCAAACCTATACGAATTGAGATTTAATAAGTCGAGCTGAGCCTGAACCTATTTTGACGAGTTTCGGCTTGGCTCAGCCCATTTACAGCTCTATGCCCAACCTATTAGTGATCGACCAAAATATCAATCAAATATAACTTCACTAGGCCATTCCACTAACACAATGGTCAACACCTTGCCCATTGACTGGAGCATGGTTAATCAATTCAAGAGTGATTATCTAGCCCTCAATTATGGAGATATTTGAATCCAACAAAGTCCCATCATGTTGACCGAAGTGTGCGCAGATGACCCTTGGACGAGGATACATCTCCAACCTAAGAGGTCGATCAGGGTAGCCCAGAGTGGCTCCACACCACCAAATATAGTTGTACTGAAGACACTGCAACAATTTATCTACTGCATTAAATACCCTAACATATGACATACCTCCACATTAATGGTCCTATCACCTCTTGTTCCACCGTTCTGCAGCACCAAGGTAGTGCACATCTCCTTTGTATGGCCATGTCCTATAAAGTTGGATGAAGCATCACTCGGCATATTATGCCAAAAAGAGAAGACCTAAAGGTCTTTAAGTAAAAAAAAAGGCCCTCTCTCTATATATGCAAGAATATTATAAACATATCGACCTCCCCATAAAGACTATAAATGCTCTGTTGCCACCATTCAACAAGGTATGCTCATTTTCACTTAAAACCCTAATTTTGTTGCTCAATTAAATACTAACTTGAGCATCAGGTATTACAACTAATGACATCTTAATTAGCCTGACATGTACTGTTAGTTGCAAAATTTGACTCAAACTATATCATCACACCCCATTTTTCGATCTCTTATTTAATTGATTGGAATGGATCACATCCCAATACATTACTAAACAACTTACACCATTATCAAGGCAAATGATTTTATCCTTTTGTGTTAGATATAGTCATTTTTCCCCCATTTTATTGAAAGTAAAATCAAAAAGTAGAAAGTAGAATCAGTGATCCCCATTTCATTGAAAGTTGAGATATTTATGGTATTAGATTTGTACGAAAACATCAAACCCATGAAGTCGATTAATTGGGAATGTCGGGTCGTGGATCGGATATTGGGTTTGGCTGGTCCAAATAAAAATACGCGGATCTCAGAATTATTGGGGGGATTAGGTGGTCGTCCAAGGACGAAATAATAATTTCAATTGCTTATCTATGTAAAGACATATTGCCAGCTTGTTGAAAATGGTTCTATTTTCAGCAAAGTACAATTATTACGTTCACCAACTACAATTATTTTAAATTTTGATTTACAAATTCAGCATGTGATAAAATAAGAGTGGGGGTTGCTGCTGCAGTTGATGGTGACAATTCGTCGATGCAGGAACAGAGAAGAATGAGAAATGAAAATCAGAGATCTTTTTTTCGTTTTGGTTGGGGAGAGGGAGTGGGGGGCTTGTGGAAATCGAAACTAGGATAACAGATCAGAAAAGCAAAAAGAGGGGTCATCATTCAATTAATTAAATGAAGACCATGTAATATTATTTAAATAAAATAATCAAATTGTTTATTTTATTTATTACTCATTCTTTTCATTTACAAAATTAAATGGCCCACCATGATAAGGTCGGCAGACACTTGATTGATTCTTTTTCAATCATGCCAGGATAAGTACAAATGAGGTGGGTGGATGAAATTTTTTCCCTGGTTTCTTAGATATTTATCTGAAATATAAGGTCCCATTTTGATATGATTTTTATTTTTAAATAATTTCGATCATTTTTAAAATGTAAAAATATAACTATTGTATCTGACTTGAAAATAAAAATCACTTTGTTTGGATATGTCTTTTTGTTTTATTTATTATATATTTACTGTGTATTTTGGTAGAATGAATAATAAAAAAATTGTGAAAAAATGTAAAATGAAGGTTGGGGAATATGATTGATATTTTGCTATTGTTTTTAAAAATAATAAAAAATAGAGTTTTTGAGCTTTGATATGTTTGGATATGTTTTTTAGGGAACATTTTTTACTGTAAATGTCACATTATTACTTTCGTATTAGTATTTGGAGGTGAAAATTAATATTAAAATTTTTTTTAATTGTAAGGATATTAATTAAAAATATTGTGTAGATATGTATGTATATATTTTGAATAGATATGATTATGTTGTAAAGTTGTAATAATTAAGTGGATTATATTATAATATTTTATGAATTTTGTTTGTTAGTTAAAAATTTATTTAATTGTAATTATTATTAAGAATATATTTATTTTAACTATTATTAGTAATATTATTACAACGATTATTGTTATTATTATTATTGTTGTGATAAATATTATTATTATTATTATTATTATTATTATTAGAGTGAATGGTATGTGGTGTGTGGGGTGGGCGGGTAGCAGGGTGGCAGACAATATGTTATTTGTCGGAAAATGTATGTAAGAATGTGAAATAAAAATTTGAGTAAATAATAGATTAAGATAGGGGTTTAAGGGATATTTTCTCAATTAGAAAATGAAGGCCATGTTTGGCATTGTTTCTTCATAACGGTTGCATTATGGGGAAACGCAACCAAACAAAGGCAATATATTTGAATAAATTGTCCAAAAATAATGATTGTATAAATTTGAAAATGAAAAAGTATTTGAATAAGAAAAAAATTAAATGAAAAGTTATGCAATTTCAAATTATATAATTTTATATAGGGCTGGTGATTGTGAATAATATAGTTTAATTATTTTAGTAATTTTTTTATTTGTGTTAAATATGTGGTTGGTGATTGATAATTATAATATTTTATTATTAAGTTGATAGTAGATTAGAGCATTGGTGCGATAAGATTTGAAAGTGGAGATAGAAGAATATTTTTCACTTGAGAAATATATTTTGAAAATAAAAATAAAAATATATTAAGTATAAATGTATTTAAATTTATATATTTAAAATTTAAAATAGTAAGAAAATATGAAAATAGCTATTGAAAATAAAATTAAATAGGCAATAAGTTTGTGGTATCTCATGCCGAACACCATTTTTTATATAAAAAATTTAGAGCTAATAGTAAAAAAAAACCCTATATTTTTTCTAATTGTCAAATACCCCCTAAGTTACTAATTTAATCAAAATAACCCCTCGTGTTTCATTATAATTTTCTCACCGGCCCCCACAGCCATTTATCCGTTGACTAGATGTGTGTTGACAAAAATATCTTAATTTAACTTTTTTATTTTTATTGCGTAATTACTTACCGTTTCTTCAAAAATCTCATATGTTGAAGATTAGGGCTTATGGGAATGCATTCTCCCAAACTACTGATCGAAATTGAATGAAAAACTTTAGAAAAAGTTCAGTCAATCTAACAACAAAGTGAATAAAGGTGTTTGGCGAAGAAAATCGACTAGGCTAATGAACCAGGCTATTGCATTGAAGTGAAGAAAATTGATTGGGTTATTGCATTGAAGGTGACGAGGTTTGGTTTTTCTTTTCTTTTGGGGTTTCTTATGTATCCTGTATTTCTTTTTCTTGTAATTTGTGAAGTTTGTATATTTTTACGTCTAGTTGTGTTTGGGTTTAGAAGGATATTTTTTAACTAAAGATACAAATCTTGAATGGGTCATGTCTCTATCATGTGATTACAAATATTGTAAACTTTTCACTGTCTTGGATGGGTCGTGTCTCATATAGGTTATGCTTTCTTTTTCAACTTTATACTGTTTGTGATGTGGCCTGATTTTTTAGTTATAAAATTTGTTGATAGTGGTCCATTTAATAGTGTAGGTTAAGGAGTATTTAATTATTATTTTGTTAAATGTTAAATATATATGGGTTTTATTAATAAGACTTAGTTTACATGGTTTTTGTTGCAATGCATGAATATCATACTTTTTATATGTGGGTTGGGGGTCAATTTTAAACCTAGCAAAATTTAACCAATACCCATGGGTACCCAAGAAAAGAGGAGTAATGGGCCTTTTTCTCCAACTCAAAAAATTACGGGTAATTTTATTCATATCCAATTTGCCAATCATCTTTTGGCCCAGCCTGGGGGTACCCATGGGTAACTTGTAAATATTTTTTTATATATATTATATATTTACATATAAATGTATTTAGATAAATATATAGTATATTATATATTTATATATAAATATTTTTAATCTAAATATTAATTTTTTATTTCATAAATTAAAAATCTATAGCAAATTAAATTAAATTATATCCTAAAACAACTTGTTGTGCATATTCCCATGGATGCAACATCTTCTTCCACAAGGACAACAATGTTTGATTGACATTTAAATTTTCAATTCAAAAAACTTTTGACATATAATGAAATTTAAGTTTGAACTTTTGAATGTGATGTACTTTCAATTTGGTTAAGATATAAGTTTTAAACTACAATATTGTTAATATGTTTTAGATATTTATTCATAACATTATATTTACCTTTAAATATATATATATATATATATATAAACTACAGGTACCCGTGGATTATCCGTTACCCATTCTCATGGGTAACGGGTCCCCTACCTAGTACCCAACAAAAAATGGGCAAATTTACTTGTAGGTAAATTAACCCAACCCATTAGTACCCTTCATTAGGTTACCCACGGGTACCCAATTGTCAAGTCTGACTCAATTTGTTCAGAATCCAAGAATGAGCTATGATGGGGGTTCAAAGCACGTATTCAAAAAAGTGAGCTTAGACTACTTCAATGAGGATCTATATGTAGTGTACAAAGCAAGTGGAGGTTTAAGAATGTTTGTTTCCTTTTACTACTTGTACCTTGGAGTACCTATGGATTGGGGGTTAAGGTTGATTGGTGGAGACAGTGGGATAGTTGACCTACAACAAGTTCATTCTAGGTTAGATTATGTCATCATATATTGTATTGATATTGATACTGAGGATCTAATACCTTTGCTTGCTGTTGATAAAGATGGCAACAAGCTTAACAGTCAAGATGAAGGGACATAAATAAATTTGTTATTGAACAATATTTCATTTGATGATGATTTCTTTAGTAGTGATGAATGTACATAGAGAACAAATGAGGTACCTTTTAGGGTAGCCACTGAAGCAAGTGCACAGGGAGCTACTGATCAAATTGCTAATCATAATGATGAATGTACAGAGACAACAAATGTGGGACCTCTTTGGGTAGCTACTGAAGTTGAAACAAAAAAAAACACTGCAGCTGAAGCATACACTGAAGTAGACATTAAAGCAGCCACTGGCGCTAGAGACACTCAAGTTAATGACCATGGAGCTACTAGCATATGTAATGATGCAGCTTGCTGGGATGAAAATGTTGGGAATGCCTCTGAAGCAGCTCTTGGGATGAAAATATTGGGAATGTACCTAAAGTTGATTCATATTTTGATGACCAAGACCTTCTGAGCTAAGAAATGAAACAAAGGATGCTACTGAGAGTGAAGGTAAAGAAGGACATCCAATAGAAGAATGTAATGCACTTGGTTCAGGAAAAAGTAAAAGAATAGTGTCACATATGGGTAATTTGGCATAATCATCTTCTGAATTTGACGACTCTAGTGATGAAGGCTTTCAAGCTGGTGAAGAGTACACAGACTCTAATGCTCCAAGTGAAGCAGTGGATAGTATTGAGGGTTCTTTAGATGATGATATTTTTGCAGCAAGAGGTGCCAATAAATAAGAACTACAATAGAAGTTGAGAATGATAGGAAGAAAGGAAAGAAAACCAGTCAACAGGGCACAAGGACAGAATATTGTTGAAGAAATTAATGATAGTGACTGGTTTAGTGAACCTAAAGGTGATGAAGATATAGAAAGACCTCCTAGTCCAGATGATGAGGCAAAGATGCATCCTCACTTCATTGATGGCCAGAATATGAAGAACTTTAAGATGAGAGAGTGCTTGAGATTTGCCAATGTTGATGTATTTAGAAAAGCCTTCAAGGATTGGACTGTGAGACATGGTTATCAATTTCATTATGAAAAGAATGAAAGGACAAGAGTTACAGTTGTATGTGCACATGATAATTGTAGCTTTAGGATTCATGCATCTGTGGTCCAAGGTGAGCTAGTCTTTATGGTATGGTCTAAAATATGCATTTATTTTTACTTTTTGCATTTAACCCCCCTATGTTTTTTATTGGTAGTAATAACCCCTCTTTTGTTCTTCCCTAAGTCAAAACAATAAAAGGAGAGCACACATGTTCAAGGCTAAGACAAAACAAGCATGCCACATCTAAATACATGGGGCAAAGGTTAGCAAATGTTAGTAGGAACAACCCAGATGTCCATGTAGAGAAACTGAAAAAAGCAATTCTAAGGAAGTGTGGAATTGAAGTTAGCTATTGGAAGGTCCTATGACTAAAGAAAGTTGCTATGGAGAAAATAAAAGAAAGGGATGCAACGGAGTATGCCCAACTTTGGGATTATTGTGAGACAATTAGGGCTAGAAATCCGTGTAGCAAGCTAATATTGAGAAAGGTAGCAAATTCTGACCCCTCCTGTGTTTGATAGAATGTTTTTCAGTCTTGGTGCTATGAAGATAAGGTTTTTGATTGGTTGTAGACCATTAATAGGCCTAGATGGTTGTTTTTTGAAAACTCTTTATATTAGGCAATTATCGTGTGCTGTGGGTAGAGATGTGAATGATAATTGATTTCCTATTATACTTGCTGTAGTACCTGTTGAAAATAGGAAAACATGGAGTTGGTTTGTGTATGTGTTGTTCGATAATTTGGGATGGGTGATTGATCAATGGACATTGATTTCTGATAGGCAAAAAGAGCTTATTGAAGCACTTAAGGAACAAGCTCTTGGTTGTGAGCATAGATATTGTGTTGACATATGTATAAGAATTACAAGCATAAATGGACTTCATTGGTGTTGAAAGACCTATTCTAGAAAGCTGCATCAACTTGCAACAAAAATGAATTTGAAAATTACATGAAAGAAATTGAGATAGTTGATCAAAAAACGAATGTTCAAGTTGAGACAGCTTCAGAATGGCTGCGGAGTGTCCTTAGTTGCCATTGGGCAAGATTTTTCTTTAAAACCACATGTAAATCTGATGTCATGGTCAATAATTTGTGTGAGTCATTCAATAATTTAATTTTGGATGTTAGGGAGTTGCCAATTATGAGCATGTTTGAGTGGATTAGAAATAGATTAACTGGGAGAATATAAGTAAAAAAGGTTGGAATGGAGAAATATGATGGTGTCATCTGTCCAAATATAATGAAAAAGATAAACAAAGTAAGTGAGATTGGTATGAGTTGTTTTCCGACTTGGTGTGGAAATGATGAGTTTGAGGTTGAACATATGGGTAAAGGGAGATATGTGGTTGATTTGAGAAAGAGGGAATGTACCTGTGGTATGTTCCAGTTGACTGGATATCCTTAGCCACATGCTTGGGTATCAATTTGTGATATGAGGTATAAAGTTGAGGATTATGTTGATCCTTATTTGAAGAAAGACATGTATTTGAAAGCATATGAATACATGTTGCATGGAGTCCCTAGTTCAAGGGATTATATCAAGACTTCAAATCCTCCTATGTTGCCCCTTAGTTTTAACAAAAAACCTGGAAGGCCAAAGAAAATGCAAAGAAAAGGTGTAGATGAACTAGTTAATTCATTTACAAGAGGGCTTACTCACACTTGCCAAAATTGTTTACAACTTAGGCACAACAAGGCAACATGCACTAATCTAAGACATCCTAATTCTAAGCTAAACAAGGTGATTTCTTCTTTTTCTTATACGTTTGGATGTTTTTATACCTATATTTGATGCTTCTAATAAATCTATGTTTTGATTGATTTTTTAAGGCTCTGGTGCTCAATCAAGAAAAGAATCATCAGTTAATGACTTTATCCCAACTTAAGAATCACAAGTTGCTCTTGGTTCTGGAAGAAGTGGAAAAGTTAGTACAAAAGGTGGAAGAGTTGGCAGAAGAGGTGGCAGAGTTGGTCCACAAATTGCCAGTCAAGTTTGTCCTATTATTGCCCCTCAAGTTGGTAACACTGTTGCTACTCGGGCTCCTGTTGCATCAGTTGCTAGTAATAAAGTGCAAAATAGATCAACCACAACCATCATTGAATAAGTGTTGAGAAAGACAAGGGACAAGGCAATAAGAAGAAGTGTGTCTGAAGTTTTCAGCATTTTGCAACCCCATAAGAGATCTTGAGCCAACATTTTAATGCTCTAGTAGTACTCTTCATTTTGACAGCTTCTTATTGGTGCTTATGTTATATTATCCCATGAATTTAATAAGCAAAAAATGATAAGTTAATGGGGGCATTTTGAACGACTCAATTATGCCACTCAACTGGGTCAATTTGGGTGTACATTTGAAGGTAAAGGAAAGAAGACAACAAAAACATGGGAACATAAACAAAAGCAATTAAGAATGTTCATATAACTAGGAAGAGCATTACATTGTCTACATGGACATTCATAAATAACCACCATTTCCTAAAATTACACCCCTAAAATTACACTTAATGTTTTAACAGGATCACAACCACCAAAAACAACAATACTATCAATAAACCATAACCAACATTGCAACAAACAAACTCTTAGGAATTTGGTACATAATATTAGAAATATTTGCTCTAACAATTTGAGTAGGCTTTGACACTATTTTGTTCATATTTATATCCTATTCATCCATCACAAAATTTGAAAAACTTCTAAAACCAACATCTCCATCATACTTCACTGGCTCACCGGTATGTTCCCATAATGCATGCTACGACTTGCACCGTCGAAAAAAATTGCAAGTAGTGTTCGAACAATAATAGTACAACTTGCCTTTTGATGGTTTCATCTCTGATTCAACAACTCTAATTTCTGCTCTTTGTCGACAGTCACAGTGCGAAGTACTTGAATATCACAAATCAAGTTGTGGCAATTTGTTCTTTCTTGATCTCATGCTAGAAGCTTTCGCTGGATAACTCATCGGAGTGGGATCGAGAATAGGAGTTTTTTACAGTTACAAAAAGAGGTGCTACATTATGCAATGGAGAAGGATGCCCTTTTCACTAAAAAATTGAGGGCAAATATGACCTTTGACAATTTTTCACAAGGTATTAAATTGACAATTAAAATAACATAAGGGGTTATTGCTTCCGTCCATTTAGGGGAGAGGGTTCGCAATTCTCTAAAAAAAATTATGTTGATTTCTATATATATAGTATCACCAGAAATTATATGATATACAAGCATGTATGTGATCTTATGTTATACACCAATTTGAATATAAAAAAAGAATTTTATTATTATACTTGCTTATGATTAATATTAAAAGGTAGTAGAATTAACTATAACTTCATGTATTGAGAGGCATGAATAATTTGATAACTGAGAAATGATAAACATTGTTTTGTATCTGCAAGCTTAATATTTTGAAATCATAGGGCCCGTTTGGTTTTATTTTTATTTTTATCATTTTAAAATTTTAAAAAAATAGTTAGTGAAAATAGGTTAAAAATGATTTTATATTTGGATAAGTTGTTAGAAAAATAATAATTATGTTGAATTTAATAGGTTGTAGGGGAAGATAGATTGTAATAATGAGGAAAAAAGAAAAGATATATAGGTTATTGAGAATGTGTTTTGAGAATGAAAATGAAAATGATACTTGGTGAAAATATGTAAAAAGTTATGGGAATGTTTGGTTTTTTTTTGTTTGTTTGATTTTATTATGCGTTTTAGGAGAATGTAAAAGTTGTATTTTGGTATGTTTGTTTATGTTTTGAAGAAGATAATTTTTACTATAACAGTTAAATTAATACTTTTTTTGTTGGATTTTTGGGATAAAAATAAAATTAAGTGATTTTTTTATTATTAGAATAATAAATATATATATATATAATATATGAGTGTATATTGAAAAATGAAAGTTTTGGAGGGAAAATAAATATATATTTGGTCATGTTCCCCCCAAAATAATTTTGTTTTAAAGAAACATGACCAAACACTCCTTATGTGTTTCAATTTTTAAATAGTAAAAAATATAAAAATGATATTTGAAAATAAAACCAAACGGACTCATAGTAAATATGATTAGTGAGGCTTTATTCAAGTGGTAAAATTAAAATTTCAATAATCTATATATTTATTAGAGGTAACAGAATTGTCGATTCCACTTAATTAATTTTCTATAGATTGAGGTAAGTAACATTATAAACCCATTTGTCTTAACAAAGTGAAAATAGAATGAATTAAGTGTTGATAAAAAGTATATTAATCATAAAAATATAACATGATATTGTTTTGTACAGTAAATATCATATTATTTGTTTTTTCATTATTATGAAGAAAAGAAATGTTAGACCAATTATGAAGTGTCTTGAATTATTTATTATGTATTGTTGCAGCCAGGACTACTTTGTTGTTATTATGCCATTTGATATGTTGATACTCATAGTTTGTAGTTCAATGACATTTATCTTTTCTATTATGTAGAAGATTTTATATTCGACTCATAATGAGTGCATTGTATATTATATGTGTATCTGATTATATTATACTTCAATTTACTTGATCTAGTAATATGATGATATTAACTTATTAAAAGATTAAATTTCGTCATTTATAATATTTAAATATATATTGACACTTCTTAAATTTGACTATCATGGGCTCTCACTCAAATCAAATTGTATTTTGCTACAAATTTTATTTAATATATAGTTTAATAATCTTTGAATACAGTCCGACTAGCAAATATACCATAAGATCTGTTGCCTTTATTCTGATTAAATTCTACAAAATTTACTTTACTAGAAGCAGAAATATTTGATAACATGCTTGGAAAAAAATATTTTTGCTCGTTTAATGTGATGAAAACTTTGTAATACCTAATAATATTAATAATAAAATAAATTTAAAATCCAACCAAAGCCTCTCTCAAATAAAATAAAATATTGATAATGCATTGTACTGTCGCATGACCTCTTACAAAAATTAAAGAATTAGTTGATCCACGAATGATATGTAAATGAAAATTTTAAATAATGTTCATCAAATTATAAATCATTGCATTGTATATAATCACATCAACGTTTTATTTTCTATGTCATTATTATTTTTATTAATAATTTATAATTTTTTTCAGTATAAATTTTAAGTGGATGACATAAAAAAAATTAATTTATTATTATTTTTTATTTACAAATCATATCATTTTAGGCCCCCAACATATCATGTCAAGCGTCGGCGGCAACGGAATTGAAAGATGGGAGAAGAACGAGAAATCAAGGCACTGTTTACTTTTATCGCCCCAGAATATTTTTCTTTTGGGGAAAAATAAAAAAATATATATATTTTTAAAACATTCAGAATAATGTAAAATCCCAAAATACTCTACTTCCGCCATTCTCTAAGGCAAATATAACCATTATATATATACTTAGAAGTCGTGCACATTTGATAAGTGTTTCATCGATAAAAATAAAAAGTAATATTATTCAAATAATTTAAAAATAATTACTACAATAAAGAAAAAATCAATTAATTAACAATTATTCGCACATCTTTTAAAAAATGATATATATAAATGAAAAAATATAGTTTGAATGGGAGAAATTATTCCTACTAGAGGAAGTTGAGAAAAATAAAAACATATATATAACTATATAGCTTCTATAGGACTACTATGTAGTAGTTGGGGTGCGGCTGCGGAAGGGGGGAACGCATTGGAATGATAGTTATTTTATAGGGATATGAGAATTCAAAGAAAAATGAAAATATTTTAGAAAAATCACTTGAAAACATATTAAGATAAGCTCTTTATTATTAATATAGATATACATCACATTATATTAGATACATATAAAATAATAATATAAAATTACATATGCGCTTGACTAACCAAACAAAAAATACTAATTTAACATCTACAATATAATTTATTTCATACCAAAATAACATTAAATATATCATTCCAGTTCAAAATAAATATCTCTAATAAATTTTCAAAATATAATCAAACATATATCATATTTCTTCAACCCAATTTTAAAATATCTTCTCCAGAACACACAAAATAAAAAGTATAAAACTAGGCATTGCCTATTATAGGTGAAAAGTAGAAAAAGAAAAATAAGAGATGGATAATTTGAAAAATTAAAACGTAAATGAGAAAAATAAAATAAAAGAAAGAAAGTAAAGTAGAAATATGTAGAAAAATGGGAAGGAAAGAGCTCCTAGAATAATTTTTTTTTAAAACTAAATGTTTTAGGTGATATAATTTTAATTATAGTATTCAATCAATAAAGACATCACAATATAAAAAGATGCTTTGACAACCTTAATAACCAACACATAATATTAACATAATATTATTTCAATAAAATAATTAAAATACTCATTAATCATTCATTTTATCTATCATACGCCCATCCTCTCTATAAAATTAGAAGAGTCTCCTCTCATGATAAAATATTTTTATAAATTTTTAAACATTTTATAAGATATTTTAAAAAGTTTATGAGTTCACTAAATACTACCATAATTTAATACTTGAAGAGCTTAAAGTCCACAAAATTTGCTTTACTCAAAGTGTAAATGTATGATAAATGTGTAGAAAAATAAAATATTTTTGCTCTTTTTCATGCGATGAAGTTTTGTAACACTGAAAATGTGGATTAATCATATTCACAATTTGTAGCAATAAACAATAAAAAAAAAGTATGTTATAGGGATGAAAAACTCAAGCTTTGTTTGTTTATATTTTGGATGTTTTGGATAGTTTGCTGGGAAAATGTAATGATTGTTTATTTTTGATTTGGGAGGTTATTGAGAAATATTCAAATAAAATAATTTATTTGGAAATATTTTGGTAGAGAAATTTTTTTACTACAAATATCAAATCAATTATTTTTTTATTGAGTTTGTTGAATGAAATTAATTTTTTATAATTATTGTTTCCAGTATTCATGTAGTTTTCATGATTGATATACATACATGCAACACACATCATATATATACATATATATATATATATAGTGTTTTGAGGAAGGTATCTTAGATAGTAGCAAAGATTTGAATATAATGAGATAAAATGAGATTAAATAATCTATTAGTCTATTTAATATTAAAAATTAACCTTATAATTAGTTTTTATTAGAATATACTATAATATCTAATGCAAGTTTGATACGTAGGATTAATTAGGCAAATAACAAATTACCGTTGAATAAAGCTCTAATCCCTTCTATTGACATTTACAAGAAAAAGAAAGGTAATTAAGGAAGCAAAAATTGTAACAAGGAGGTGAAATTACATAATCATACATTCAATTTATTATTTAAATAGCACACAATTGCATGAATAGTGTTAGGCTTTGAATTAAGTGTAAGTCGGCCTATATTTTCTTTTTGGGTATTGAACGACACATTATTATGTTATGGAATTAAGGGATGTGCCATTATATTTGGCATTATTTTGCAAGTTAAAAAATGTTATGGGATAATTTAAAGTAACAGAGCCTCAACGTTAGAGCCTAAAAAAAATAATAAAATAAAGTCGAAGCACAACCAAAATTCCTCATAAATAGTAAAATAAAGTCGAAGAATTTATTGATAAGATGAGTGAGTAAAACTTGAGGTATCCCTTTTAACAAATATGGATGGGCGACATTATCTCCAACATTTTGCTCAAATGAATTTAATTATAGTCCTTCATTTTTGTTGATATTATTATCATCCTACCTTATCGTTTTAAATGTTGCAAGCCATGTGAATAGTGGTCCCATTTTTGGGCATAATTTTCAACGACTGCAATCATGTCCACCAAGGACAATAATAGTATTAACACGTGATCGTAATATTTTTGGCGCGAAATATTTAATATCCTTTTCTGGCTGTCCTTCACTGATTTGCTTGTCGCTCTGTCTCCTGACCGCACAGTTGATGGGACAAATTGAAAGTGCGTGGACCGCCGGGCGAGAACTTTTTTTTATTATGAAAATTAATGGTACATTTTTGTCACATGAGGGCACTATTAGAAAGTACATATATGTTATTTATAATTCAAAGTTAGTTACCACTTACCAGGACCTTTCCCAAAGTTTACAGAAAACTTCATTTATGATTATGGACGACTTTTGGTACTGGATCTGGATCCACGGGCACGGGTATTCATTCCTACTTGATTTGATTGAAACGGATTTATACGTCAATACCTGCAGGATGCTTTGAACTCGCCCCATTTCGATGCAAAATATTTATCTGTATATTATATATATATATATATAAATGAATTTTTAAAACTTTAACAAAAATATATATAATCTTCTAATCTTAAAAATACACAATTCTTTTCGTCTCATAATTTGGTATTTGATAGTATTTATCATTTTCTAACAACCTAGTATGTAGCATGTGGATCTTTAAATATTAAATACTGATTAATAAAATAAATAAGAAAATAATAATAATAATAATTTTAAAATAATTATTTTATAAATTTTAAATTATTTTAACCCCCGCGCCGCCACGACTCTGACATTCACCTCCAACGCCCACCCACGCATTACTTTCTTGTCATTTTCACCTTTGTTTAATTGATTTTTATCATTTTTCTATTTTTACATATATTTGCCAACTCATATCTAGATATGTACGTAGGTCGACAAAGAGTAGGACAACTACCTGTGATGAAACACCTTTTTATATGGGATACAAAAATATTTGCTCAAATTGGTTAACTCATTTTATGAGAGATGTGTTGTCGTGACATTTTTTTTAGAAGAATGAGATTGGATGAGGATTATATTTGGAAAGAAAATATTGAAAAAATAAATTTATTTGGACGTTGACAATTTCTTTTTTAAAATTTGAAGAAAAACCTTTCGCTTACTAATCTTTTAGACAATTTTAATGCCACCTGCATATACTTTATTGAATTTTTTTGTCGTTATATATATTTTTTGTAAACGACAATTTAAATGTACCAGGAGTAATGTACTGAGAGTAGTCCCAGCTGTAATAATTTATATTTTATAATTTAAATTAAAATTAAATTTCAATTTTTATATTTTTAATCCGAATTTTAAATTCAAAATTCAAGTTTTAATTATAAAGTTAGTTTGTTATATAAAATTTGGAAAGTTATCTTCTGATAATTAGTTTTTTTTTGCATATATATTGTAATATAATTTCAAGAAAAATTATTTTTATGATGGATTCTTTAATTTCAACCATTTAATTTATAGATATTAGTCGTCCTGGTGCGTCGTTTCTGCATGCATAAATTTAGTTTATGATATTATTGGTACTAATTGTTAATTCGTTGGTATAGTATAAATTTCTGTGATTAGAAAGCGACAAGTTGGTGAAACAACAGTGAAGCTTTCTATTTTTAAGATGAATTAGCTCTGCATTGGTGCTAACAACAACTGGTTATCGTTCCCCAATATACAATGACTAATTCAAGTGGTAGCATTACTTCAAACCATTCGATTTTTTGAACTTCAAGGGTACTGAACTCTTTGTACTATGCAGAAAACATTGTATGGAGATATGATTGTGTTATTGTGCAAATTTAGGACTAACATATTTATAGTACCAAAGAAGTAGTTGAAAGGTGGTCAAAATGGTTGCCCATTTTTCTAATGTAGTAGCAATTTTTAAAGCAGAAAGTTTGAAAGTTGCTGTCTAAAGACATCTGTTGGTGGCTGGAGGTTAGAAGATACACGTGTTTTGCTTTTCTGCACACTGAATTTTGCATTTGCAAAAAATCACTTGTTTTTTTGCTTCCCATACGCTGAAAAATAAATTGTTGGGCCAAAATTAAATTAGATTGAATTTGGTCCAAAATTTTGTTATTGGATTGAAGGCCCAATATAATCTAAGCTCACAACAACACCACAGTGGCGGCGTGCATGGGTTGGATTGAACCCACTACCAAGTAGGTCATCTCCCCTCCTAATACTTGTGGTACCTTCAAGGGGCCCAACTCTTACCTCTATATTTGAATTATTTATTTTAGTCCATCTTTAATTCATCTATTGATTTTCTTACTTGCAAATCTCTACCCAAGGCTTGCTTCCTAGGATCTTGTCCAAAGAATCAATCTCTTTCCCCTAAAACTAGGAATTTGATTTCCTTCTCCTTCGACCCAAGCTGAGCCACAAGGCTCCTAACGACATAGATCACGTTTTGGCAGCTATAGCCTTCCATTACCAGTCTTTCCCCTCTACGATAGAGGGCCACCACTGTAAATTATCCATACTCAGATTTTAATTTTCATGGTCTATATCTGTCTTTGTTGTGCCACTGCCTTGTTCACCTAGCCCTATCCTCTTCTCCAATTCTATTGGCTTCTTAACTAGTTTTCTTAATCAACCATCAAGTAGCTCACTTGATCATTAATTTCTCATTTACTTGAAATTAGTTTTGGCCAATTAATGACATTATCATCATCTACCCACGGTGTGGGTTACAACGATCACCAATTGCTTATAAATTAATGTTTTGAGCACACTTAAAATTTTGGTCAAAAAAGACCAATTTCCAACACTAATTGTGTTAATAAATAACAAATCACTTAATTTTTTATATAATATAGAAAAATAATAATATAATTTTAACAATAAACATATTGAATAATATATAATACTAATTATTGATTAATATAAATTCATATATAACAAATAATTCCTACGTCAAAAGTTTAAAATATGGGATATAAGTACATGCCTACACATTCAATAAATTATGTTCATTATTTTTTATTGTATTACTTGTGCCTTGTAACTTTATATTGAGTGATAAATATACTTCTAAAATTGAATTGAAAATTAAGGTAATTGTGTAGAAAAATAAGATCATAAAAGTTAAAAAATAAAAAACAAAAAACGAAAAACATAAAACATAAATAAATAAATGAAAAAATGGTTAGCGAACCCAACAAATTAAGCCAATCAAGATGCACACCCAAACCCAAAGAGGCAAAGCCCACCAAAAACATCTATAGTATTATATATAGTACAATGGTAGATGACCCATAATTATGCAATTTTAATTTTAATTTCCCAATTTTGGCCAAATGTCAAATTCTTAGAATTTTGAGTTATTTAATTCTGTTAAAAATTTTTTATTAACTGTTAATTATTATTTTTAATCGATACGATTGTATCTTATCTCTAATTTTTTTCATTTAAAATTCAAAATATATTTAATAATATTTCATAATCTTTATTGAAGAGCTAGAAGTTTGAGAAATGAATAATTATAGATTAATTGACATTTAAGAGCTCAATTTATCAAAATTTTTAATATTTAATTATTTTTATTATAATATTTTTTAGATAAAACTATACATATATAGAATATAACAAATAATTTTGAAGAATATTTCAAATATAAAAAGTTACTTCCTACAACAACTATAAACTCTAAACTTTATTTTTATATTATTAATTCAAATAATTTTACTTCTTTAAAAATATAGTAGAGAACTCATTTCAATTATTTGAAATAAGTTCTTTCATATGGGACATATATATATATATATATATAGTTAACATAATTGAAAATTTTCAAAAAGGTTGAAAAATGACTATTTAGATGCCAAATAAAATCAATTTTTATATTTTTCAATATATTTAGTTAAACAATTTTATAATTATACCGTCTACTTTTATTTTAATATTTTTGCTTAAATAATTCATAAAAATTATTTTTACATGAATTAAGGATGTCAGATCAAAAAAATTTGACTGAAAGTAAGTATCCATATAATTATCTATACATATGTATATATTTATAAAAGAAACTTATATACAAGGGAATGATATTTTATCTTGAATTGAATATTGAAAATTTATTTAATATTTTATTCATGTACATAATATATGTTATTTGATAAATTTAAAAATAATAAAATAACTATATATATAAATAAATATAAATAAATTTTACTTATCATATTTATATAAAATATTAAGAGATATTTTAGTTTATAAAAATTGCTTGTCATGAGCTATGTAGTGAATCAGTTATCAAATAGTAATCTAATGTAAGTTATTTTAATAGATAAAGCATAAATAGGTTTACATATTTACTCTAACGAAAAGCACTCAACATCCAAAAATTTCAAATGTCATGAAAATTGTAACTATAACTTTCACATAATTAAGAATTTATATGTGATATGGGATAATTCAGTAGGCCCAACAGGCCCAACTTCAAATGAGACAGCCCATAAGGCCCAACACGATACGGGATAATCCAGTAGGCCCAACAGGCCTAACTTCAGACGAAACCGCCTATGAAACCTAAAGGCATATCTATTTGGTCAATCAGTATTAACCACATTGGAAAGCCTCGCGGTCGACCCGTATCGACTTAAAGGCCATTTCAGAAGTTTTAGCATTCAAGTCCGGTCAACATGAATCGACCTCTGGGTATAAGCTGGACGGGTCGCCCTCGGCACTGATGACACGTGGCAGCTAATGCGACCACTGCCAACTGATGTAACCTCTGCTGCCAACAACTCCAACAATCCTGCCAACAATTCTGGCAGGGACGTGCTCCTACTAGCATGGTTATCCAGAAAAATAAGAGATTGCGTCACCTGGCATAGTACTGGAGTCTGGATAAAGAATGACTCCCAACCCCCTGTCAGGGAAAAAGCCACGTACACTAGATAAGAGTACTTGAGTAAAATCACGCACATAACAGGCTATAAATACTACAAACACCACCACGCTCAAGGTAATGCCATTTATACTA
>JACGDI010005646.1:775745-815178 GCA_014898725.1 Jacaranda copaia | reverse complement strand
TTTACTCGGAGAAGAACTAGACTGTGCAGTGCTTTCATTATCACTACCCCCCATTCGAACTGAGTTCTCAGACCTATTGCTACCAGATTTAGCGTTAGCAGACATGGACTACAAGGTAAAGACAGAAAAAACGAAGATATAACAGGGACACTTATAGTTTTTTTCTCAGGCGGAAGGTGTAAAGTAAAACACTCTTCAACAATGGATATTATCTGATACTCAAATCGCGAAAGTGGAAATGAAGGGGCTCCCCCATATTTATAGGTAATCGTGCACGGGAAATCGTGTAACTGCCATCATGACAACTTGCCCCGTACGCTTCGTATCTCAAATGCTTCGTATTCTGCATGCTTCGTATCTGGCGCATTAATAGCCGCATTAAATGCAAAGAAACCGCCTCGGACCCTGGTCGAAATTTCAGAAACTCGGGTCGGAATTTCAAAAACCCAAGTTGAAAGCTCAAAAATCCTGGTCGAACGTATTGCTTGCTATGTTTGAAAATAAACTTCCTGCTCCTTCTCTTCGACAAGACTCGATTAGGACCAGAAGTTAGGGGGACTAATGATATGGGATAATCCAGTAGGCCCAACAGACCCAGCTTCAAATGAGACAGCCCATGAGGTCCAAAATGATACGGGATAATCCAGTAGGCCCAACATGCCCAGCTTCAGACGAAACCGCCTATGAAGTCCAAAGGCACATTTATTTGGTCGACCGATATCGACCTCATTGGAAAGCCCCGCGGTCGACCCGTATCGACCTAAGGGCCATTTCAAAAGTTTTAATATTCAAGTCCGATTGACATGAATCGACCTCTGGGTATAAGCTGGACGGGTCGAACCCCTCGGCATTGATGACAAGTGGCAGCTGATGTGACTGCTGCCAACAACTCCAACAACCCTGCCAGCAACTCTAGCAGGGACGTGCTCCTACTAGCATGGTTATCTGAAAAAATAGGAGATTGCGCCACCTGGCATAGTATCGGGATCTGGATAAAGAATGACTCCCAACCCCCTATCAGGGAAAAAGCCACGTACAGCAGATAATGGTACTTGGGTAAAATCACGCCCACAGCAGGTTATAAATACTACAAGCACCACCATACTCAAGGTAATGCCATTTACACTATTCACTACATACTCTCTCTATATCCTCCGATCTACCGGAAACTAACTTGAACGTCGGAGTGCCTTAGCCGGGGGCCTCTCAGCTAGTTGACGTGTGTTCTTGGTTGCAGATCTCAAGTCCAAAGTAACTTGAATCAACCGGAGTACTTGACCCTCCAGCTCTCTGTAGCATCAATATTAAAAAACTTCATATATTTTTTAAAAAAATTTATTTGTTTACTTATTATAGCAAAATATGTATATATAAATATATATCTAATTTAAAAAATGTATTTAGTTAGATATTTTGCTCTATTTTTATTTTCTTAATTCTTTCATTTGTTTTTTAAAATTTTGTCATTTTGATTTTTTTTTTATAATTTATAAACTTATAGTTGACAATGCTTCATATTCCACAACTTATTTAAGTATAAATTATCTCCAAACATAATATCTTTAAATTAAAATATTTATATTATTTTATTTAATTGGTAATAAATTTTGTTTCTTTAAATACTAAAAATAATTATGATTCATTTTTTATCACATGAAGTAAAATTCTCGATACATCACACCCAACATATTCTAGTAATTCATATGATCACACCAACTTTTAAGGCCAAAAAACAAACATATGATCATAATGTATAACCCTCTATGAAATGTCTTGACTTCGAAGTTTGAACCTCATCCTATGATTTGAATATTTATTTTAGTTTTATTTTAAGTTTTTAATTTTAAAACTTTGCATTTTTAAAAATTAAAGAAAAACATTTTTTTATTGACTTTTGTTTGAACATGACAAACTGCTAAGTTATTGGTGAAAAACTTCATAAGATTTAAAATTATGTTATAATATAAGGTTCGTTGGCTTCAAATAATGCAACTGTAATTAATATATAAACAAATAGATATATTTTTATCTCATTGTCGTAAAGTAGTTTAATTTTTTATTTATTTGCTGTGATAGTGGTTTGCAAATAAATTAGAAGTTAATATGTAATTTTACTAATTGTATCATTATGTTTTTGATTTAATTTTAATATAACATTTTAATGAGGCTAAGTGAATAATCCTTTCTCTCTCCAAAGAAAAAAAAAATAATCAAAAGACTGAATAATCCTTTCCAATCAAACCATATTAATTCTCCTTTGATCTCAATCAATTTTCCTTTCTAGTTTTAGGATCCTTCGTGCTTCGTCAGGCCACAAAAACTAACTTGTATTTAATTATTTGTATATTGTACCTGATTAAATCAAACAAACAAATAATGAAAATCATATTTTAATAAAATTTCAATTCTATTAGTTTGTTATATAATTTCATTCAAATTATGTTGAAACAAAATTATCATTTAACTATATGCGAATGGTCTTAGCATAACAATCAATGTGTGTGCTTAAATTTTCAATAAATAAAAAATAAAAAAAATATTTATTTAGTTTTTGTGTGTATCTATATTTTTTCAACTGATTAGATATATTTATTTCAATTTGTTATTTGAAAATATCATATACAATAGTTTAAATATTCTTATTTGAATTTCTTATATGAATTCCATTGATGATGCTAAGATCTGAGAGCTGGAGAATTGGGTGCAGGCCCACTTTAGTCAATCAGGAGGTTGGTTGGAAATGAATGTGGTGGTAAGAGCAGATCGAGTTCTATAATCAAGCAACACGTGTGAGGCTAGCCGAGGACACTATTGATTAAAGCACTCTATCGCTCAAGTTAGTATAATCGACCAGAACTTATAGTGGCAGAGTGAGGACCAAAGTTATAGTAATCGTACCTCATGGGGTATTTGTAATCTCAACTGGGAGATCAAAATGTCCATGGTACCCTTGCTCTTGCAGGGAGGACCTTTGTTTTTGCATGAGGCTTTTTAGGTTTTTTTCCTTGTCTGGAATCTTCCTTCCAAGTGGTGCGCCCCACATCCTTTTGGGATATGGTGGAGATCTTAGCATTTAATGTGGAGGCAAGCTGCCTGTCAATGTATTTAATGTAGTAGAGTGGTGGTTGAGTGCATTTAATGTGACAGTGACCGGTAGTGAGAGAAACCTTCCTGTCTCACATCTTGACCTATTCGGGTTGAGATGTTTCCTTAGCCGTGGGTCTCTCTGCCACACCTTGGTCGAGATGTCTCCCTAGTCATATGTCTCTTTGCAACACTTTAGTCGAATGCATGATTTTTTTAGGTTGATCTATTTTGGTTGAGATGCCTTCTTGGTCGAATGTATGACTTCTTTGGGTTAATCTATTCTGATCAAGATGTCTCTCTGGTCGTCGGTCTCTCTGTGACACTGTAGTTGAATGCACGACTTCTTCGAGTTAACCTATATTGATCAAGATGTCTCTCCAGCCGTGGGTCTCTCTGTTACACTCTAATCAAGATGTCTCTCTAGCAACACTCTAGTCGAATACATGACTTCTTCGGGTCAACATATTTTGGTTGAGATGTCTCCCCAACCGTGGGCCTCTCCACCACACTTTGGTCGAGATGTTTCCTCAGCCGTAGGTCTCTCTGCAACACTTTGGTCGAATGCATGACTTCTTTAAGTTGACCTATTTTAGTTGAGATGCCTCCCAGTCGAATGCATGACTTTTTGAGGTTGGCCTATTATGATCAAGATGTCTCTCCAGTTGGGGGTTTCTTTGCCACACTCTATTCGAATGCATGATTTCTTTGGGTCAACCTGTTTTGGTCGATATGCCTCCCTGGTGTATGTCTCTTCGCAATACTCTGATCGAATGCATGACTTATTCAAATTGACCTATTTTGGTCGAGAAGTCTCCCCGGCAGTGGGTTTCTCCACCACACTCTAGCCGAACACATGACTTCTTCAGGTTGAGACAATTCTCTAACAGCAGGCCTTTTGACCATAGCCTGATCGATTGAAGGAAATCTGATAGCCTTTATTGATCAATTAACCCAATTTATTATTGGGTTTGGATTGACTTTATTGGGCTTGTTGGACTCATCTTACTTTTACATATAAGCCATATCGAGAAAAGCATATGAGATTAAAAAAAAAATTAGTGTGTTCAACTTGTTAAAATCAACCGAACCAAATGTTCAATCAGTTACATACATCGAAAATTGGACGGAACCAAATTCAGTTTGATTTTGAAACTTAATTGAATGCATTAAATTGATTTAGTTTCGATTTTTTGGTTAACCAAAACATAACATGATCAAATTAAACTTGAGCAATTTTTTATTTCCATATATCACCAAATATTATCACTACTCACTAAAATTGAAATATATATGAATTAAGAGTTCAATTAGAAAAATCCAACAAATTAAAGAGAAATAAATCAGCCATGAGCTAAAGGAATTAAATTCACCATAAGATCAAAATAAAACAAAACAAAATAGGAGTATGGCATTTACAAATTACAACTTACAAGTTACAAATATCAACCACAAATAAATAGAAACATGGCATTTACAAGTTACAAGTTACCAAATATCAACTACAAAGAAATAAAATTACATTGCAATATCAAATTATCCAAATTGTAAATACTAAACTAGTAAATTACACCCAATTTGTCCAACTTGTTCAAATTACATTCATATTATATCTAAATTGTTCAAATTATATCCGATTGAAATTTAGGACTTTTGAACATAAATTAAAAGATAGCATAAGTAAACAAAATTAAAAAAAAAATCAATTTTAGATTTAGTTCCGGTCAATGGGTTTAGAAAAATCAGCAAAATCAAAATCGAATTTTTTTTTGGGTAATATAATCAAAAACCAAATTGAATACACTTTTTTCTTTTATTAGTATAATCAAATCGAATTTTTCGATCTGGGTCAATTTTTTATTTGTTTTACACCCCTAAGAGGATAAATTTTTTTTGATATTTTTTTAAAAATTTTATTTGATTAATACATTGAAAAGAATACCAATTAGTTACTCTAATAGATCCACACTTTATAAATATCATAAATAGAAAAAAGAATTATTTAATTAATTAGTGATTTAATTATTTTTAAGTCAGTGGAATGTGAGTCCGAATTGACAAGATAGGTTTATGAATTTGTAAATAATACTTATAGTTATGTAAAAAGAATATATATTATTAAAATAAGTAACACAAAGTATGTTTTATTTTTTAAATAATGAAAAGACAAAACACAAAAAAAGAAGATAAACATTAGCAGTTGCGGGGCCTTTAGTTTGAAAACCCCAACCCAATATCCCGAGGCCTCATTCAGAAGTCAGAACCGTAAATCAATATCTTTCAGTCCAGCAGCCCCTCCTCCTAAAAGCCCAAACCCAATACATTATTGTTTCCTTTCTCACTTTCCTTCTGTTTTGCAGTGGAGCCGTGAAGCTCTTCTCCATTCCGGCATTCCCTCAAATTCAATTTACAATAGTATGCGAAGATCTTACTAGCATTTTACAATTGTATTGTACTTTTTTTCTCTTGCAGACTTGATTCTCGCTTCAATCAAACCTTAAGGTCAGTTTAGTGCTCTCTCCTCTAGAGTCTGCTTTTCTTTCTCTTTTTCCTTTTTCTTTTTCATTATTTCCTCTGTGATCTGTTAGAACGGCATGTGTATGGATTATTTATTGCGTTCCTCTGTGAAATCGCTTGTCTGGTGCGTTTTATTTTTGTTTGTATTATTGCCGTTTTCTGATGGCTTATTTGTTTGTTTTGCAGCGATAGGAGATCAAAGGCGTAATGTTGGGTGTTTTAAGGCGGAAAGCCGCATCCTGCGCCTCAGCATATTCGGTAATTTTCTCTCTTTTTTTTTTAATTGTCTAAGTTTATACGTGGATTTGCTTATGCATATGAGCATGCATCAATGTATATATTGTGTATATAATAGCATGTATTGTAAACCAGCAGAAATGGCGGTGCTGTGACTCACCTATGCTTTTTTGAATTAGGTGTACGGAAAATCATTGTATAAGCTCAAGCCTGCAGTGTCTGCACCACGAGCTTGCTGTCCTAGGCCAGAAAAGGTAGCCTGGATGTTTTCATTTTGCTGTATATATTAGCCAGCATTGCGATGGAAGTATAAAGATATATCCTGTTTTCTGCTTTTATGGTTGTTTCAGAAAAAAGGCAGCTTTGAATTTTATGATTATATTTTCTCTGCATATCCTTGCTTTTACAGCTGCTCTATGAGCTCATTGTTTTAATAGTGAATGTATGCTATTAGGACTAATATAGTTTATTTGACATGAGAAGGAACTTTAGTTTTTTTAAGTAAGAATTATTTATGAAGTTAATCTAATTGTCTTTGGTCATTTGTGTCATTTTGCCTTATTTTTGATTGTAAACAGCTCTTACATTATGCCAGGGGATTTGGCAATGTTCGAACTTTCTCTCACCTTCCTGTGGCTGGTATTGCTTTATTTTTTGTGCTTATAAATCCCGAACTCTTTTCTTCTTTTTCTTTTTCTTATCTTCTTCTTCTTCTTCTTCTTCTTTCTTTCTTTCTTTTTTTTTTTCCTTCGTGGGTTTAGAATATGTTGTCTATTATTTTGTTACAGGAAGCGCCATGACTTTGATGCTAACAAGGTTAGTAATCCATTATTAATGTATTTATAATTTATCCTTATTCTTTTGGATATTTCATGTGGTCTTTAATCATCAATGGACAGCCTATATGCACTTGAAAATGAGTTTTAGAAATTCAAAAGTAATGGCTGCTAGTGTGGTGAGAGATTTAAATTCTGGCTTAGTTTATAATCAGTTTCTCTTATGCTCTGTCACCTTTGTTGGGCGTGAGCTTAGTCTGCTGGTGAAGGCATACTAGGGCATTGAGATTTACCAATGAGTCTATACATTAGTCTACTAGTCTTGTTAGCATGATAGTATGGTACACATGATTTATTTGAACTTCCCTAAACTTGAAGATCATTTGATGAGGAGTCTCTGATGATTCTATTTAATCCTGTGGCAATCCCCAGTCCTGAGTGAATTTAATTCAAACTTCATATCTGTTTGACTTACAGGAAAAACAAAAACTATCACAGTTTAACTTCCTACTGGAAGATTTGGAAGAAAATATTACAACAGATGGATCTAACACTTTGTATCATTTGCAGGGAAGTTTTAGGCAATCTTCAACAAGATTTCTGCATGCAAATTTGGAGCAGGTCATTCTGTTCTAAGAGTGGTATAGTGTTTGCTTGACTACCAGTTTTCATCTTGTGTTACCTGCTGTAAATTGTGTACAATGGATATAAACAAGCTTGTCACATTTGAGATGCCATATCATTTTCCAGGTTCTGCTAACTTTTATATCAACCGTTACAATTTTCATCAATAGGAGACTGGATTTCTTTTATACATATTAGCAGAAAGACAAATTGCATGTCATGAGAGAGTCGGAAAATAAAAGAATTAAATCTGCGAATTAGTCTACTTATAATAATGGATTCTGCTGGAAGAGTTGGTGCGTTTCGCTCCTGAATGGATCTTTTTTATTGGAAGTGAGAAGATATGTTTTGGCTTGCTTATCACTCGTAAATATCTGGCTTGTCTAAAACTCAAATTTTCTGTTCATCAAATAATATATCAGTTGAAGGTAAAGTAATGGTGTTTCAGCTGTTATATTCTTGAATGGTGCGTGTTATAAAATGAAATGGCGCCGACATGATATACATGGCAGCTGAACTTGTGGCATGTTTCTTTAGTGTTCTATTTTCTGATGCACAGCTTGTGTTGAGGCACCCTGGATGGGCCTATTGGCTGATATATAACTGGAAGAATTAGGATTAATTATGCCTATCCACAAAGCATGAGATGCTTAGAAATTTATTTATGTGCATAGAGTTGTTTTTCTATATTTTGATCTTGCCTGTAACTTGTTTCATCCTATCGATGCATTAGCAGGTGACCTTGTTGAAGCTGTTGTGCCTTTTATGGGTGAATCAATAAGTGATGGCACATTAGCGACATTCTTGAAAAGTATGTTCCTCAGTTTCATGACCTAGTCCCCCATTCAATTAAGTAATCATGCTCAGAAGGTTATTCTTGCTTTTGTTTTTACTCCTTGGTGTGAGCAGAACCTGGGGATAGAGTAGAAGTAGATGAGCCAATTGCTCAGGTTGAAACAGACAAGGTACTTACTTTTAATTAGGAGATAATCAAGAAAGATACTTTACCTTGCTTTCTGTAAATACATTGTGTTGCAGTCGATCTTAGATCACTAGAACAATTGTTTGCTGTCTCTCCTCTTTAACTAATGAATAGGGATAGCAGTTCATACTTGTTGTACAACTTTACATCCTGTTTATCTACTGACATGTAATAGAAGTAACTTCTGATATCAGAGCCTTTTCCAAGGTACTTGATTAATAGTTGGCTCTTGGGTTGTTTGTTGTCCTAGGTCACCATTGATGTCAACAGTCCAGAAGCAGGTGTGATCCAGAAGGTACATTATCATTCATCGGACTAACTCTTAATGTTACTCTCATGGTTCGCTTTTAGTTACTTTTGGAGCTGACTGTGTTTGTTTTTTGTTCACACTTTCATAGTTTATTGCTAATGAAGGAGATACTGTGGAACCTGGCACCAAGATTGCTATCATATCAAAATCTGGTGAAGGTGTAACTCATGTTGCACCATCTGATGAGAAACCATCTGAAAAAGCTGCCCCAGCACCATCTCCTGCTCAAGAGAAAAAGGAGAAGCCGATGCCTAAAATTCAAACAACTCCTATTGTAGAAAAGCCCAAAGGAAGTTCTCCCCCTCCTCCCAAACCCTCAGCTACAGAACCGCAGCTGCCGCCTAAAGAAAGGGAAAGACGAGTAAGTCCAAAGTTTTAACATACTGCATGGAGCTTTCCAACAATAGTGTCTTATTAATGGAATGTTTGCAACCATTGAACATGCTCCGATAATAGGTACCTATGACAAGGCTTAGGAAACGAGTTGCCACTCGATTGAAGGATTCTCAAAACACGTTTGCATTGCTGACAACATTTAATGAAGTTGACATGTAAGTTGATTGCTCAATGTTTTGTTATCTGTAAAAACAATTATTTTAGATTACTTAAACAACAAACAAAAATATATTGTTCATCATTTCTATTTTGCCTCGAACTTTGTATATTATGAAGCCTCCACAGGGTTTATCCAGTTGTACTAACTGCCAATAACTTTAGGAGTATTGGCAGCCACTTATTTGATCACCACATTGAAAAACTTGGTGCGATTGCCATTTGTGTCCGATAAAGTTCTGACAGATGCACATTCTGATTTGCTTATAACAGGACTAATTTGATGAAACTTCGTTCTGATTACAAGGATGCATTTGTTGAAAAACATGGAGTGAAGTTGGGACTAATGTCTGGATTTGTGAAAGTATGCCGATATTAATTTGAAGTTTTCCTTTCTTATGCATGCATCATGTAAACTGAACTTGTTCTCATGGGTTTCAGGCGGCTGTCAGTGCTTTGCAGAAGCAGCCAATAGTGAACGCTGTTATTGATGGTGATGACATCATTTACAGAGACTACATAGATATTAGCATAGCTGTTGGTACCCCCAAGGCAAGATGTGCCCTATTTGTTTCTTGATATTCAAGAGTTTATGGTTAGATGGAAGTACATCCTTATCAATCATTTTTACAGCTCTGTTCCAAGTTGTACATTTGAAGTTGGACTGAAGGATGATTCAAATTTCAAAATAACTTTCATTAGAAGTGTTATTTTTCATAAATCAACATATAATTTGTTTCAGGATGGTATATAGGGAATCTTATTTGTTTCATGAACTGCACATGGAAGATATTTTGTAGTGCCTGCAGCATTATTTTACAGCATGACATGACTTCCCTGCATCTTGTATATTTACTTGTAGCCTTCCAAAATAAGGTGGTTTTCTTAATCTCTATATAAAATGACCCTTATATTTTCATCAGGGTCTTGTTGTTCCTGTTCTCCGCAATGCTGAAATTATGAATTTTGCTGAAGTTGAAAAGCAGATAAATACTCTTGCTAAGAAGGCCAATGATGGCACTATATCAATTGATGAGATGGCTGGGGGAACTTTTACTATATCCAATGGTGGTGTTTATGGAAGTCTTTTGAGTACTCCCATCATCAATCCTCCTCAGGTTTGTTGTTCTTAGGCTTGTTATCAGTTGGTTCCTCTCTGTTCTACGTCTTTGCTCCTTTTGTGACTAATAGGTACTTTCTTTGCTTGAATTTTCAGTCTGCCATCCTGGGGATGCACTCGATAGTGAACCGTCCTATGGTGGTTGGTGGTGATATAGTTCCAAGACCAATGATGTACATTGCACTGACATATGATCATAGGCTGATTGATGGGAGAGAGGCAGTTTTCTTTTTAAGAAGAATCAAAGATGTGGTGGAAGACCCTCATCGATTGCTGTTGGATGTGTGAAAATGCTGCAGCTGATGGTGCCTTGCGTGCGTGTTGCTAGTACACCTTGAGTTGAATGCCGTGAGTTTCAGTTGGGTGGGTCAGAATAAAATGCACAGTACTTGAAGTTTTGTAGTTTCTATTTATGCTTCTCCTTTCGACTGAAGTTGTCTTTGTTGCGGCCTGCCATGTTGAAACTTGAAATGAGATCTCGTCCAGACACTAACACCCATATTTTTCCCAGTAGTTTGCGAAACCTCTCCCATGTATTTTCCCAATGCAATTTTGGTTGATGACACTGAAAGCCACTAAATTTTAGTTGAAAAATGCTTGAATTTTGTGATCACAAGTATCATGGTTCTAGTGCTGGGAAATGTAAACCTCTTGAATCCGTCTTGCTGAATGATGATGTGAACCATTGTTGGCGTCCTTTTGACTTCTTCGCATGCGGGCTCATTTCATATCATCGTCCTGGGCAGTATCCGAGTGGTCTTTGGAAGATTTTAAAGTAGGTTCTGAAGTATCAGATGCGAAGGCGTAGAAAGAGTTGTGGCCATGATCTCATGTTCCTGTATTAGATGGACCTCGAGGTATGCGTGGGCTGTATGGGCCCTTCTCGATGGTTTGTGTGAGTCACATGTGAGCACTTGGGTTTTTAACTTTATGGTTGAGTAAAATGTTGCCTGCTTACTTGAAGTCGAAAGCTTGTTGGTCACTTTCGTTTCCTATGACAGCCAATAGACAGAAATTTTACCATTTCAATTTCTCATATTTAGTATATGTTCGGTGTCTTCTTTGTCCAACTTTAAAATGGGGCATCTATCCACGTTGACATGTCGAAAATCTTAATGCAATAAAATTAATTGAATTTTAAGTTTAAAGTTCATAAGGAATTTGGGTTTCTTAAATGGCCAACTGAAAACAACTTTTTTAATTTTATTTTTTACTATATATTTATTAAGAAATAGCGCCATCTTACGCAAATGCTATTTAAGCTCGAGGAAAAACCTAAACTACAACACTCAGTTAACAAACCGCAACTTGCGCTACATATGGGATACAAACATTTTTAAGGCTCAAATTTTATTACGATCGAGTATTTACAACCTTGAAGGTACTGCATCTTTCAAGGTATTAAATATTTAAGAATTTGATCCTAAAATAAATACCTTTTTTTTTTATAATTGATCCTAAAATAAATACTTAATCTCAAAATATTTTTGCAACTCCATAAGAAGATTACGTATTTGGTTCAACAAGAAGTTTAAAGTACTGATATCATTGTAGAAAGGAATTAGTAAAAATAAATTTTCATTTCAGAGATATTTCTGAGAAATTACGAATATTTGTTTTATAAAGTAAAATATCCGGCTTGTCCATTTTTTTCCTTGTGAGTTTTGCATGTGCAAAATTACTTTGAACAACCATACATTCGGAAAAAGGCATTGGGCCTTCACCAGTCACTCTTTACTTTAACTTATTAAAGTAAGCTCCATATTATGATGACTTAGAACTAGGGTTGTCAATGGGTCGTATTCGAATTATATTATGATGATCTAGAACTAGAGTTGTCAATGGGTCGTATTCGAATCATATTAGATTTAAGTTTGAATCCAAAATTAATATACTAAATTCAAATTCAATCCAAAATTCATTGAATTTGTAGTTTGTATAATCATATCCGGATCCAAATAAAAGTCGGATACCCAAAAAAACTCAAATTCGAATATTTCAAAAATTATCATATATTTATTATTTTTCTAAAAATATAGTAGAGTCTAAATTCAAAATGTTCGTCCTTAAAAAAATACACAACAAATTAATAAATAAACTTTTCAGTCTATTGATCACTTAAAAGCAGTAATAGAATTTAACTCAACCACATTCATTTACCAAATCATTACATTTTAGGTTCAATTGTTAATAATAATACTTATTTGATATTATAAATAAATAGTTATATATGATTCTTAATCAATTGACTATAAACTCAAAGTTTTATAAAAAAGAAACTCATTTTTATCAAATCGAGATTTATATTGCATTCTTACTATATTATGGCAATCGATTCTTACTCATTATTCTTCCCACATAATTTTTTTTTATAAAAATTAAAAAATAAGTGATATAATTATGTGCAAATAAACTCGAAATTTAACAATTTATATGAAAAACACATGATTTCATATATTGCACAAGAGTTTATTACTTCTTTCATCCAAATATATACTTTGACATTACTATAGGACTATATGTATATATATGTATAATACTATATATATAATATTAAATATATTCGGATTCGAATTATTAATAGATCGGATCGAGTTATATCCATATTCGCTTCATTTATTTCGCATTTTGAATTTTTTTAATTGAATTACATCCATCGAATTTTCTATCGGTTAAAAATCTTAAATAATCAAATTAAATTTGAATCGAATTCGAATTAAAATCCACTCCATTAACCGTCCTATCCAGAACATACTTATCTTGCAACCTCGTCTTCTCTTCACAATTTAAAAACAAAAAATTCAGGCATAGAGAACATACAGGCTCTTTGGTTTTGTTTTAAAAATTAACATTTAATTTTTTTACTATTTAAAAATAAATAATCATAACTTTTTTATATTTTAATCAAAATTATTATTTATATTTATTTTAAAATATATTCTTTAATAACTTATATATTTTCTGTCATGTTGTCAACCCTACCTTATTCACACTTAAAATCTGTTGTCACACCTACACCTTCTATTATTCCTTCTAGAGTTCTGAAGCCCATTCTCCATTCACCCAGAGTCAATTAAGAATAATTCGCGAAGGTCGAAGATCTTGCTAATATTTTGGTTGTGCTTACTTTTCCTAGTTTAAACTTTTTTTCTTGCTTCAATCAAACCCTAGGTTAGGCTGTTCTCTCCTCTCGATTTAGCATTATTTTTTTTTCTTTCTGTAATTTATACTCTGAGATCTGTTCTAAAGGCGCGCGCTTTGCTTATATTTAGTTGCTTAACCGCTTGTTTAAAGCCTCTTCTTTTTGCTTGTATTATTGTCGTTTTGTGACAGATTATGTGCTTGATTTGCAGTGATAGGAGATCAAAGGCGTCATGTTGGGTGTTTTAAGACGGAAAGCCGCTTCCGGCGCGTCATCTGCTTCGGTAATTTCCTCCTCTTTTTTTTTAACATCTAAGTTTATACGTGGATTTTCTTATTCTTATGCGCATTTATTAACTATATAATATGTGTATAATACAAGGTATTATTATGCTTTTCTGGATTAGGTTTACGGCAAATCGTTGTGTAAGATCAAGCCTGCAGTCTCTACACCGCGAGCATGCTCTGCTGCGCCAGAAGAGGTAGTCTGGATGTTTCACTTCGTTGTATAAAAAATCTGAGCAAGCATTACTATGGAAGTATAAAGATGTACTGTGTTTTTGGCTTTTATTTTTGTTTTCTGAGTAACTAAGGGCAGCAAATGAGAAACTTTGGTTGCGACACAATTTAACTATTTTTTCAGTTGAAGGAGATATATGATTATAGTGAATGCATGCTATTAGGATGAATGTAGTGTAAGGTAAAAACAGAAGGGTAGAAATCACTATCTATAATCTACTACATACCTCTATTTCCCCATGTGATCTAATCCATACTCCCTTTGCCGATTATTGCTGTGGAGCAGGGGGCTTACCTAGGGATTTTTTGGACTTCAGAAGACACTTCGCTAATGAAGAATTGTTTATGTTTATCTAATTGTCTTGGTCATTCATGTCAGTTTCACTTAAGGTTAAAATTGTGAACAGATTACGCATCTTGCCAGGGGATTTGGTAATGTTCGAACTTTCTGTCATCTTCCTGTGGCTGGTATGGCTTCTTGCTTTGTCCTTGTATAGCCCAAACTATTTGTTAAATGGGTGTGCGTCAGTGATGTTATCTATTATTTTGTTACAGGATGTGTGATGTCTTTGATGTCAAAGAGGTTGGTGATCCATTCTCAATGTATTTATAAACATGTTTGGGGTATGAATTGCATGGTTGTCATAATCTTTACTCATGTTAAGAGCTGAAGAAGGATTCGAGAAATTCGAAATTAAATGAAACTAAAGTGATTAGTGGTTTAAGCTCTAGTTTAGTTGATAATTAGTTCACATGTGCTTATATTCTGTTAACCCATGTGGGCATGAGTTTAGTGGACTGCTGAAGGCATACTAGGATATTGAGATTTACTGGCCAGTAGAACGCATTGCTCTAGCTGTGGCATGAAGGTGTACTGATCTATATTAATTAAATCATACTCAAACTCGGTGATCAACTCATGAAGAGTGTCTGATGATTCATATTCGATCCTCTAGCATTTCCCTGTCTTCTTGTGAATTGATTTTGAGATTCATATCTGTTTGACTCATGGAAGAGAACGTACAATTAATACAGTTTTAACTTCCTGCTCAAAGATTTGGGGAAATGTAGCTACTAACTGGTTGAAAAATTTCATATCCGACTGATCTGATTTGTATTGTTTGCAGGGAAGTTCTACCCAACCTTCAGCAAGATGTCAACACGCAGGTTTGGAGCAGGTTATTCAGTTCCAATGCTGGTATAATGTTCACTTGACTATCAATTTTAAAATTGTCAGTGGATAGAGACAAGCTTTTCACAATTGATTGCTGTATAATTTTTTCTTGTATGGCTCAAATTTGGGACTGCCATATATAATTTTCATCATCAGGAAAATTTTATCTATTATAAACTTACTAGCAGAAGGACAAATTAGATTGCGTGAGAGTCAAGAAATAAAAGAGTTAGACTTAGACCCATGAAGCAGTCTATGTGAAGTACAATTCGAAGAGTTGGTATCTCTCTCTTTGTTGCTCCTGGATACACCTTTTTGATTGGAAGTGAAAGGATATTGCTTGGTTGGCTTATCCGTCACTGGTTTGGGATTTTTATAACATTTAGAATAAATGTAAGAAGTCTGTTCTGTCGAAATATCACTAACTCGTTAGTTATAATGGGGTCTTTGTGCTTCTGGTACGGGTGCATGTGATAGATGAAATGGTGCTGATCTGACATGCACGGCTGCAGTTGTGTCTTGTAGTTGGGCTTTGATTTTCGTGATGTACGGTTGACTATTTATGTTTAGGCATCCCACTTGCTGCTATTGGTTGATGTATAATTGCCAGAATTAGGATCCATTACTGAATGTTTCAACATGTATATATGTGCAAGAGTTATTCTTTCTATTTTGTGGTCTTGAGTGTAACTTGTACTTTCCTATTGATGCATGAGCAGAAGGTGATGTTGTTGAAGCTGTTGTCCCCTTTATGGGTGAATCTATAAGTGATGGCACATTAGCGACATTCTTGAAAAGTACGTTTCTCTGTAATATGATCTCCCTTACTTACATAATAACGATCTAAAATTTGATCTTTTCTTTTTCTTTTTACTGCATGTTGGTTTGAGCAGAAACTGGGGATAGAGTAGAAGTTGATGAGCCAATTGCTCAGGTTGAAACAGACAAGGTACTCATATTCACTAGCAGATAATTAAGAATAGACAGTTTACAGCCTTTTTCTGTAATTAGAATTTATCAGAACTATTCCTAAATTTTACAGGATGAACATCTCACCTGTAAGTAATGAACAGGGATTGCAGTATGATACTTGTTATGCAACTTTACATCTTGTTCATGCACTGAAAGCTAATAGAAGTAACTTCTTATACCAGTGCTTTTTTCAAAGGTACTTGGCTAACAGTTGGCGTTTGGGGTGTTTTTCATCCAGGTCACTATCGATGTCAATAGCCCTGAAGCAGGTGTGATCCAGAAGGTAGTCTGTCACACATTAGACTAATGTTAATTCTGCAATTTTTTCTTAGTTACTTTTGGAGCTGATATTGGTTGATATTTTCATGTACATTGATAGTTTATAGCTAAGGAGGGAGATACTGTAGAACCTGGCACCAAGGTTGCTATCATATCAAAATCTGGTGAGGGTGTAACTCATGTTGCACCTTCTGATGAGAAATCTGAAAAAGCTCCTGCCCCACCATCTCCCCCTGCTGAAGAGAAAAAGGAGAAGCCAAGCCCTAAGGTCAAAACTACTCCTGTTGTAGAAAAGCCTAAAGGTGGTCCTCCTCCCCCTAAACACTCAGCAACAGAACCCCAGCTACCCCCCAAAGAAAGGGAAAGACGAGTGAGTCTGAAGTTTTCATATTTCTCTGATGCTCTTGAACATTTTTCTTTTGCCTATGGTATGTTTGTAACATCAGAATCTGCTCTGATGACAGGTGCCTATGACAAGGCTTAGGAAACGAGTAGCCACACGATTGAAAGATTCTCAAAACACATTTGCATTGCTGACGACGTTTAATGAAGTTGACATGTGAGTTCATTCCTTTATATTGGGTTTGGTCTTTTTATGTTCTGCAAAAGAGGATGATGTTGATCTGTGCATGATATTCGAGGTTTCCTCATGATTCTTATGGTTGACTTAGTTATAATTGCGCTGGAGTCAGTTAGTTTAGTAATTACTCTAGCTGAGACAACCAGTGAAAATTTTCTTTAGAAGAAATGCCTTGATGACAAGGCTGCCTGTACTGTTTGGTTCTTTGGGTGTATGGAAAGAGTGGGGTTGTCTCCTCAATCATGCATCTTTTTTTGTTTCTCTATTTCATCTCGAGGCTGCCTAGTTTTGTAGTTGATTAAGCTTGTAGTTTGTGTGAGGTTTTATGTGTATCTTGATTTGTAGGCATATGCCTATCATTTCTATTTCACCTAGGACTTGGTATGGTATGTAGGCATATGGAGTGTTTATCTAGTCGTACTAACTTACAATCACATTTGGAATATTGGTTAAACATTCAGTTGTACTAATTGCAAATCACATTTGAAGTATTGCTCAATTGCCGATGACCAGTTCGAAACACTTGAAAATGTTTACCATCCTGTATTTTCTCTGTGAAACAAAGTTCTCACAGCTGCACCTTCTGATTTACTTATAACAGGACTAATTTGATGAAACTTCGGTCTGATTACAAGGATGCATTTGTTGAAAAACATGGAGTGAAGCTGGGATTAATGTCTGGATTTGTAAAAGTATGCTGGCATCAAGTTTCAAGATTTTATTTTATGCATGTTTCGTGCGAACTAAACTTGCTCTCTCTGAGTTTCAGGCAGCTGTCAGTGCTTTACAGAAGCAGCCAATAGTGAATGCTGTTATTGATGGGGATGACATCATCTACAGGGACTACGTAGATATTAGCATAGCTGTTGGTACCCCCAAGGCAAGATTATGCACCATTTACTTTTGATATTCAAGATATTGCTTATAGATGGGAACTGAAAGAATTTAAGATTTCCCATTACACCCATGTCCATCATTTTTCTATTTATGTCTCAAGTTGTACGTTGAAGTTTTGTCTTTCAAAATGACTTCTGCTAGATGTATTATTGTTCAGAATCAACATATAATTTGTTCTAGGGTGCTGTTTGGAAATCTTATTTGTTTCATGAGCAGCACAATGGAAGATGATTTTATTGTCTGCAATGTTATCTTACAGCATGACATGGCTCCCCTGCATCTTATATTTTCTTATAGCCATCTGAAATAAGAAGGCTTTCTCAAACTCATACTCTAAACAGCTTATGTATTTCATCAGGGGCTTGTTGTTCCGGTTCTTCGCAATGCTGAAGGCATGAATTTTGCTGAGGTTGAAAAGGAGATTAACACTCTTGCTAAGAAGGCCAATGATGGCACTATATCAATTGATGAGATGGCTGGGGGAACATTTACCATATCCAATGGTGGCGTCTATGGAAGTCTTCTGAGTACTCCCATCATCAATCCTCCCCAGGTTTGTTCTCCCGAGTCCTTTTAGGTTGGTTCTTATGTTCTATGTGTGTTTACTTGTTGTGATCAGTTGTTTTCTTCTTTGCTTGAAATTGTAGTCTGCAATCTTGGGAATGCACTCAATAGTGAACCGCCCTATGGTGGTTGGAGGTAACATAGTTCCTAGGCCAATGATGTACATTGCACTGACGTATGATCATAGGCTGATTGACGGGAGAGAGGCAGTGTTCTTTTTGCGAAGAATCAAGGATGTTGTGGAAGATCCTCGTAGACTGCTGTTGGATGTATGAAAATGCTGCAGCTGATGTTTAAATTCATATTTTGCTAATACACCTGAGTCGAATGCCCATGAAGTTCATTGGGTCAGAATAAATGCACAATATAAAAAGTTTTGTAGTGTTATTTATTGCTGGTCATTTGGACCGAAGTTGTCTTTCGTTGCGGCCTTCCATGTCCAAGTTTGAATTGAGATTCTTCCAACACGGATATTTAATATTTTTTTCTCCCTTTCATTTTGGAAATCTGCCCGTGTATTTTCCCCATGCAATTGGGCGTGAAACACTGAAAAGTGACTGAATTGTGGATGAAAGGAATATTTGGAATGTCTTATCGGTGGTATCATGGTTCCTTGTGTGATAGGCATTGTGTGGTATGAGAAATGGGTTTCCTTACTTTGTCTTGCATGGTGATATTGGTCTTCCTCGTGTGTATTTATGAGTAGTTTGGTTCAATGGAGGAAGGCAGGGCCGAAGAAGAGTACTGTTGGGCAGAAATGAATTGATAAAGGCAACCATAGGAGGATGGAAAGATAAAAAATTCCCTGTTCTCTCTTCTGAGCACGTCGCCAGAAATGGCAAAGCTGAGATCTTGGAGTATGAAAGTTAGCGTGGGTTCTGATAGCCTAAGAGTACGGACTGGAAACTGGTGGATCAAATGAGAAATATATTGTACGAAACTTTGTGTCGATGATGTGATCAACTTTTTCTTTCTTTCTTGGGCCCACTTGTAACAATTGGGCTTAATCTTTGGCCCCAACGTTTAAGAGTATAAATATAAAAATTACAACTTTAGTGAACCTCGTCTGAGACCAGTTCCCTGATCTTAAGTTTGAATATTGGATTTTAATGATAAAAATACGAAAAATATATTTTGTCACTCCAAATGATTAATTCTATACTTTATTTTGTCAATTCACTTTCCTCTCTAAGACTCAATTTTCATAAGTACCTTTATTGCCATGTTAAATTTGGATGAAAACTGTAGATCTGTACAATTCTGAATTTTCTGTCGGTACGATTCTAAAATCCCTGTACAAAAATAACATATTTAAAGTTGAAGATCTAAAGTGGTACAATTTTGAGAGTTAAAAGGATTTATAATTTATTTGCTCTGTAGTTATTGGTATTTGTTTTTTCCCTTACAGTTTGAAATTTGGACTTGGGATAATTGGTCCTTGGCTGAATCTAAGTGACATCTACTATGTCGCAAATTATAACTGTGATTGTACGTACAAAAACGGTTCATAGGCTAGGCTAAGCTAGAAAATTGATTTGTAACATTTTGAGCCTCATGTACTTTTCTTGTGTTCTTCGTCTCGTTACCAATCAGATGACATTATTTAACGGATAAATTTTATAACTAATTATAGTCTCAATGTAATATAGTTATATAGGCTCGATATTAATATAATAAGAATATTTTTCCTTACCACGAATTAAAATTCAACGAGTAGAATATTTACACGTATGCTTAACTATATTGAACCCAAAATGGGTAACTGCTTTGTTTAGCATTATTATAAGTCTTGTGAGTTGGGACTGCTAGAGATAATATTCCCCAGCGTTAGACCATGAAAATCATGATTATTACCTTTCTTGATATGGACCCCGTAGCAATTGTTAAAATTTTGAAGAACAAAAGAAAAACTGTGGCTATTTAATTAGCATACTCCAAAGGCAATAAGCTTTTTCAATAGTATTGATAAAAATAAAATAAAAATTAAGTCACAGCTGTGAAATTAATTAGGGTGCCCCTCTAAACTTAACAAATTATTGTTGTCTAGTAATACGGACAATTTGACATGTTTGATAATTTTTCATTAAATTTGAATTGAAGATCAAATTCAAGCTTGCATTTCAATAAGACAAATTTGATGTGTAATGAATATGAAACTATGGCACACAAGACGAATAGAATAAAAAATCACAAAATTTACGTGGTTGAACTTCAATTCAATAATTTATGTCTACAGTTCAAATTAAAAGAGAACAGTTTTTATTAAAATAATTGAGGAGTACATAAATTTCTTAATTTATTGCAGATGTTTGGATACTTTTCAAAAGACAATTTTCATTTTTCACTATTTGAATATTAGAAATTCTTTTCTCGTACATGGTCGTATATAAACATTACTTATTTTTATTTTTAATTTTTTTATACCGACCTATTATTTTGTTATATATTTCATCAATTAAAATCAAGTAAAATTTAATAAAAAATATCTTCAAAACAATTAAAATATACAACGTATAAAATTATGCACACAACACAAACTCAAATATATACAAATACAAAACATCATGTAACGACGCTTTAAACCTAATTCATATATATTAACGGTGTGCCCTAAAGATATCGCCGTGGACAAAAATCTGTCTCTCATTGCCCATCATCAGGATGGGGCATAGAAATGGTCCAAATGTACAACTTTTGCTTGTAAATATATAAAACTATTTCTTTTTTTTTTTTTAAAAAAAAGGAAAATGGCAAAAAGAGCAGAGATCGAGAAAAAGGGCGTAAGACGTGGCTGGCGGCTGAAACCGTCCTTTTAATAGCATGGGGCCATGCATGCATCTGTTTGAACTTTGAAGGGTTATCTAAATCAGATCTTTGGAGGGCACCATTGTCAACCATCCAACTTAATTAATTAATTAATTTCACCAAATTTGGCCATTTTTGTTTTTGGAGATTTGCATATATAATATATATCCTTTGCATGGCAATGACATTGACTTTCTATCTTCATCAATCTCTCTCTCTCTCTATATATATACTTTTCAAACTTAACGTGTGTGTGTGTGTGTGTGTGTATCCTCTGCAAATGCATGCGCTTCTTTTATGTCGGTTGATCAACTGCGAATCTACGTACTTCAAGCTAGCTATGATTTTTTTTTAAAAAAAAAATTTAATATTTTTGTCTATGAGTAAAGATATTTTTTATTGTTTGGAGTTTATATAGTATACATAATAAGTAGTAGTGAATTTGGTATATTTTATTTGTGTGGTAAAATTTTTATAGTATAGAATAGATAAATGTGTTTGTTTCTTATTTTCTTACATAATATTGTAAATTTTATTAATAATTTAAGTATTTATTTAAATTTTTAAATGAATTAAAAGAAAAAAAATGTTAAGATAAAGTGCTAATAGTTGGGCTATAGAATGCACGTCGCAGGTTTGGGGATTAAAAGATAATAATGTGTATTGCTTAAAAAAATTATATGAACGTATCAAAACGAGGCTATAATACTTTATATGTTTAGATGCTAGTTCTGAAATGTTTATAAATTTTGTTTTTTTGTTTTTTTGTGGATTAGTGAATTAAGTTAATTAGTTGTTTATTTACTAAACAATTAAAGTAAGTTTCCTTTTTTTGAAAAGCTTATGTGGTGTTAATTAACACCAATTTTTTAGTTAGAATTCAAATTTAAATATTTGTGTTAATATTTTATTAAAGGAATATTGTGTACAACTTATGAACAATTGAAACATCTTATAGAATGTTTCACCTAAAGTAATTATTATAATTAATTAGTCAAATGCCTTCTATACATATAATTTATATCTATTTTGTTGAAGAAAGCTCTTAAGGCTATGATATATATATATATATATATATACACACACACACATGTACAGATTTCAATGAAAAAACACTAAAAAGTTATTTTTCCTACAGAAATCCAAACCCTAACATAACCTAGGGTTTCTGGCGTGACAAAGGTTGCATGGTTTAAGAATTAAGGTTGCACTAAATTATGTTGCCAGCCCACAGAATATATATTTATCAACATATATAATTAATTTGACTATTTATCTTGGTCTTGATTTCGTATCATTAATTTAATAGATTGTATTTTGAAAATTATTATGCATGTCAATGATAAATAATATAACAAATTCTATAATCGATTGAAAATTTTTACATCAAATTAAATGATTTTTTTTTACTGTATTCAAAAAAATTAGACGAGACATGTTAATCAATATAAGAAACAAAAAAATAGTGACAGGATAATAAGGTGTTGATTAATTCTTATATTAATTAAGTGATAAAAATTTCTATTTTATCACAAGAGTGATTTGGAAAAGTTTAGTACTAGCATAAATTGTGTTTAAGTTGTCATTATTATATATTGACAATTAGTGACATATCTATAATGATAACCTAGTAATAATGAATATTCTATCACAAATTAACTTTCATTGTTACTAAGATTGTTGCTATACATGTGCCACTAATTATGAATAATGACTAATAATAACAAAACAAAAATTATTTATTATTGAAAAAGTAACATTAGTAACATTATAAAAATCATTAGTTATTATTTAATATATATCTTTAGCGATAATTTTTATAATACATGACTTACTTTTTTGTTATTAATATTATATGTTTTTATAGTAAGTGTAAATGACACTTGCAAATTTCATAGTTACTTCACCAAAAAAAAAAAAAAATTTGATATTTACTTCATCTATTACCTAAGTTGAATTGATGGATCATCTTTTTCTTCCTTATTATGATAGTTACAATAGGTGGTGATCATTTTGTGCTTCACATGCACCTTGAAGCTTCTAACATTTAGGGTTATCTAAAATCAAAGGCTACAAATTTTGAACCCATTTCTTTGTGGGATAAGGCAATGCATACAAAACCATGCGACAACTACTTTTGTGGCCAAGATTAGATCACTCCCATTTTGTGATGTTTACTCTTCACACCTAAGCCTGTCATTCTTTTTAACTTCTTCTCACTCTTTTTTTCTTTTTGAAAATAATCAATATTACCCTAATCATTTCAATGTTAATCTTATAGTATTGGAGGTAGTGAGATAACCATTTGGTAACATATATAGTGAGCTTCCTATCAGATTGGTGAAATATAGTAAGTATGTATGTGATTTTAGTTTGAGATTCTTGCAAAGTAATGGACGTAATGGTGAGGAAAATTACTTGGTTTGGATTATTTTGCTTTAAGATAGTTTTGCCGTGTAGTGTTCTATACTGATTTTTTAAAATAACCTTTTAAGATATAATGACCTTCTTTGTGGAGTTGCAATACTATCAATATATGAAGAATAGGAAATCCAAATAATGTACTATATGCTCATAAGTAACGAATCATGAGGGTTGAGAACAAATGACGACGAAATAATCAATTTATAAACGGTATGAATCCATTGAATGAATTAAATGTATGTTTTCCAAATAAGGAAAACATAATAGATTGGCTTAATTATATAATTGTCGAAAGGTTGCATTTGGATGAACACAATTATTAAAATATCACGGTTGAATTGTTAGAATGATATTCATTGAAAGACACATGACGAGTGCAGTGGACAAATATATCAGTTAGCAATCATAATATAGAAAAGGTGCTCGTGTCTTTCTTATAATCACATTTTTTCATAATATCTTGTGTGTTCACTTACAATCACATCTCTTTATTTTTTTTTCAATATTTAATTTGTGATAAATAACTTTTCACAATTCCCATTTTTATTTAACAAACCATATTATTTAAAAATAGCTAGGTTATTCTTGATTTTAATTTCTCATTCACTCAATAATAATTTCAATTATTTTAAAATCTAAGAATTTTCATAATAATTGAATCAGACCTCTTTCAAATAATTAATCAAAACAAAAAAATTTCAAATTAATCTCCAACAAGAATTTTATTTGGGATGGATCATGGTCTTTCCAGACCCTTTGTCCGGGCACAAGTGAAGTTCAATTAAAAAAGGGCGGGGGGGGGCAGGATTTGCCTGGAGAAAAGTTTATTTGGACAATAAAGCTTCTCAAATTGTGAATTAAGATTGATGGTTGAATAAAGGCTGGAGAGGATCGACATAAGTAAATTAATATATGGTAGCCAAATTTAGAAAATATAATCATCAAGTGAAAAAATTTCAATTAGTGTAGGCGACTGGATTGGGTGAGAAATTAAAAATATTTAATGAGTATATATGGAATAATTAATAAATTGAATTTGATGATTTTTTTTTCTGAATTTTGTCACGTCACAATAAATAAATAATACTAAAATTATATATGCTTATAATAATTACGATTGGGTACAACAGATTTTTAGGACATGCCAGATTGGAATGAAACAAAAGAGATAAATTCACAAGATGATGATGCTGTAATTTTATTTGACTTAGGTTTGATAAATATCAATATTGAATATCTATGGCGCTGTGCAAGATGTTGAAAGATTGAGATATTTCCAAAATATCTTACCCTAACGGTCCCTTAAACCCTGACAAAGTGAAATCTGAAAACCCACGTATGTATTCCATCACCACCCCAAATATTGGAGTATACTCCGGATAAAAAATTTAAGAGTAGTCTATTAGGATATTAAACTATGGCCCCAAAATTTCGAAAATTTGTCTTTCTGACCTCAATTAACTTACTTTAGTTCGTGTTCCTCTTGGGATCGACCCTAATATTTATATAGTTTTTGTGCATATATTTTTGTTCTATACTTAACCCTTTTATGGTTCTTCTTTTTCTTCTTCTTCTTTTTTATTCTAATGTGCAGGCAATATGTTTTGAAAAGTTTGTTTATCTTATAGTGATTTGCATTATTAAAAGAGCTAAATAGTTTAACTTTTCCAAAGCATAGATAATGAATTGAAGGTAGGACAATTATTTCCCTCATTCGTTTTTGTCCTTTTATGAGTATTACAACTAAATGATCAAAGCACATATAAAATTGGGTTATTATATAAAAAAGAAGCTGAATTTAAATGTAAAATTATTCATATAATTTCTTTTAAGATCCCTATTTTGAGTGATGGTGAGGTTTTAACTATTTAGACCTTTGAATCATTTTATTTTAGCAAAATCTTAACCCTTATATTGGTTCCACAAAATTTTCAAATTATAAAAGGGATTCGGAACCTTTCTTTTTTCATATTTCCATTAATTAATGAAACTCACAACTTTTGCTTTAGAGAAACAAATGGGAACTCTGGACAACCTCGTTGAGAATTAATTAAGATCAGGCAAAAATTCTTGGTTGTGTTTGGATTGAATAGCTAGTTTGAAAATTAAAGATTTTAAATGCACAATAAGAGTAAATTTTGAGTTCATTTGGATAATTTTATCTTGGAATGATTTCAAATCCTTGAATAACTATTTCTCTACCGTTATGCTGGATTTAGATATGCTAATTTGGAGAAACTTAAAAAATATTGTTCCTTAAATTCTTCCCACAAATCCAAGTTCTCCCATCCAAACAAACTTAGAATAAGAAAAAAATTTTGGTTTCCACTAATCGTATTACTACTTTATTTAGATATATAATTGTGAAAAAAAGCATATTAAATTATAATTTTGAAATCAAATATTTTTCGCTCTAGCAGAACAATTAATTAATTAATTAATTGATTTCAAATATTTGATTTGAAATCAAATCAAATAGTGAGAGAGAAACAACTTGACAAATATATCCACGGTTGGAATAATTAAAAGAACACATCAAAATAAAAATGAATTGAAGGGAGCCCGATGAGTATACATAGTTGCAACAAAATACAAATAATGGTTTTAGAGTTTTTTCCTCAAAATACAAAAAAATAAAAACAAAAATAAAATTTTAGGGTCTCTCATGCAATATTACAAAACTTTACAATAGGATTACTCACTTATTCTAATCACAATCCATTGAACACAAATAGCCTAACGTGTGATTGCTTCATGCCACACACAATGAGCCATAAAACACCAAAAAAGACCTTCAAATCATTGCACTCATCTTACTCCATCCAAAGCCCACCTCCCCTTTTTCTAGATACCCGTGATAATCCACCAACCAATAAAGAGCAGTCCACGTCGGCCCTAAAAATTTCAAAGACCAATGGTCTCGCGCCATGTCAGCAGATAAGAGACACTTTTCCATCAATAAAATTCTTGCAGTTGGAATAGGTAGGGGGATGGGAAGATAGAGCAAAATTCAGTCAGGAAATCCATGCATGCCCATCATCAGGATGGGATTACATAAGTGCCCTTTTGCAGTAAAATATGGAGCTTCATAATGCCATTCATTCATTCATTCAATTATTATTATTATTATTATTATTATTATTATTATTATGTGGTACTTTGGGGTCATATTAAGTCGATCAAAGTAACATTAATATTCTGTTCTTATTTTTATAAGAAAAACTCTCTGAATTTAAGAATTCTGAGTTCAAATTAATTGTCCCCAACATTTATTTCATCATATTCTATAAAAATGGTAGTTTTTGACTTATATATATATAGCTTACTTGTTTTTCTTTCTCTTTATGGTTGAAAGATATCTTTTTATATCTATGTACTGCATATGCAACATACTTCAGGAACACATTTTTTATATATAATTTTCATAACCTGATTAAAAATGTGGAAGAAAAAAGGCCAAAAAGAAAAGGAAAAAGAAAAAAAACAGGACTTGTGTGATGGATTAATTATATATTTTGAATTTTTTGTTGATTCAAAATCTCAATAAATATCCCATGTACATTTGTTATTGTGTAATACAACTTGTATGAGTATTTCATAAATAATCTTGGTTGAGTTCTTGAAATTCCTTCTATTTACATTTTACTATAGGTTAAAATTTCATCTTAGAACATCACTAAGATTAAATAAATAATTCATTGTACTCGAAAAGTATTGAGAATCAAATATGCTAGGGATCAAATATTTCATTCGTAATATAACTTATAATTATGACAAAATTCTATTTATAGAAACACTTATTTAGAATAGTGTAATTATGTTGACATGCAATTATCTAATTACATTTGTGTCTCTCTAATTAACTTCTTTAATCATGTTTTCCTTTTCTTCTTCTGTCCAAACGTAATCAGGAAACAAAAAAAAAAAAAAAATTCCTCAAAAGTTCTTTTTGAAAAAACAACCTCCCAACATCACAAGAACTGAACTTACAAAAGCATTTCAGCGGTCATGAAACATGATTAATTAAATACACACCATCGTCCAAAGGGCATTAATTAAAATCAAGAATTAGAGTTGGAAAAGGTCAGGGGTCTTTTTGTAATATCAAATTATTTGTATTGCTAAAAGTGCAAAGACAGGTTGAAACTAGAAAGAGAACAGGCAGTAGAATCGTCCCTTCCCCTGCTGTCATCTCCATTCGCTCCCCAAACAATTTAGAGAGAGAAAGTTGAGTGAGAGAAAGAAAGAAGCAGTGTGTGTAATGTGTGTTTTCTGCTACGTGTACAAAAACCATCGGTGGATCCAAATTAACCTTTTATCCGCCTCGCTCCCGTGACTCACTGTACCCAACACGCTCGCTCTCTCTCTCTCTCTCTCTCTCTGTCTATTATCCCCAGATTTTTTTTCATGCTAAATATAAATACAGAGCAATTGAAGTCTTGAATTCCCTTTATTCATACCTTTCCAAATCTCAGATATTTCATACTTTTCTCTAGCAAAATCCCTTCTCAGCATTCTGGGTTTTTTCCCTTCTTACATTATTAAAGTAAATGTTCTTTTCTCCTTTACTCATAGCACTATTTAGGTGAAAGAAGCTTGCTTTTTTTTTTCTGGGGTTTATCTTTCGGGGAAGCCCATGATATTTTTCATGCAAGAAAGATATTTTTCTTTCATGTTTCGATAACTTCAAGGTAGTTCTTTTAACAATTTTGGTGCCTTAAGGTTCCAGTTTTTTCCTTACTAGTTTTTCCCTTTTCAGGTTTTTTTAAAGGGTTTCTACTTTCTGGTAGTTTCTCCTGGTATAAAATAGTGCTGCGGTTTTTGGCTATTACCACCTTTTTTTTATTATTCCCAGAATATGGTTGATACTTGATACTGTAACTATTGTACTTTCCAGGGTTTAGGGGTCTTGTACTTCCCCTACTCCTTTCTGTTGAATCCTTTTACGTCTTCAAACTCAGAGTCTATGAACCTCAGACCAACCAACTGCTGATTCTCCAGCTGTTTGCAACACTTGTTCTGATTCTGCAGCTCTTACACCATGTACCAAAATTGGTTCAGTTCTTGAGTTCAAATTGAGCCAGCATCTCTCACAATTGGCTTCTTTTTGAGCTATTTCAGCTTTCTTTGTTAGAATTACCAATGTCTTCTTGTTTAAGTGGAGGTGGCAGAGCATACAGATTAGAGTCATTAGACCTTGAGGCAATTAAATCCCCCTCAACTTCTTGGATTTCAAACTCATCTTCTCCATCTTCCACTCTCTCCGAATCCAGCAACTGCCCTCTTGCAATCTCCACGAGAAAGCCCAGAACCCCGCGAAAAAGGCCTAATCAAACGTACAATGAAGCAGCAGCCATTCTTTCCACAGCTTATCCCAAGATTTTTCCCACCAAACACCTCACAAAGTTCCCAAAATCACTTGACAAAAAGAACCCATTTTCATTTGAGTCCTCGGACTTGCTCATGCCTTTCCAAGTAATGGATAACTCAGGATTCTTGCTACATCCGCCGCAGCTCGAAAGACCCAGTTTCTCAAAAGGGTTCAGTCCATTCGAAAAGCCATGCCAAAGTCCAGGGGAGATCAATTCCCAGGGGAATTCCTCTGAAATCTGCGATGATTATCAAGAAGATTTCGATGCAGAGTCTATACTGGATGAGGAAATCGGAGAGGGAATTGACAGCATCATGGGAAATTTGAGCACCGAACCCGAATCTATCGACGAATCAAAATCAAATGCGCACAGTATTAATCTCAGTACGCAGATGAACAGTTGTTGTTATGGTTATCCCGTAGGCCTAGGATTTGAATTTGGGTATGGAATGAGAAGAGAATTGAGGGCAATGAGACACGTGGATGAGGGAGATTGGTGGAGGTTCCCTAGTGTAAATGTGCTCGATATAGCTCCAAAGATAGCCAAAATTCCTGCTGAAAAGAAGAAGAAAAAGAAGGTGGAAACCAAGAACTCGGAACCAGCCAGGGAGAATTCTTCAATTTCCATCCCTAAAACTCAGGACTTTGTTCCTCAACCAAATGCAGGGCTGCTCTTGAAATTGAACTACGACGGCGTTTTGAACGCCTGGTCGGATAACCGTTCACCGTTTTCCGGCGACGCTTCCGGGTCTGAATCCGCCGGAAATGATGTCCAAGTATGTAATCTCATCTCCCGCCTGGACAAAGAAAAATGAATCTTTTAATTACAATACCGGTTTTCCTGGGGAAGATGGGTGGGGAGTTTTTCTTTTTCTTTTTTTGTTTTTCTTTGATTGGAATTATGATTAAACGTCAGTCTGGGTGCAATCGTCCATTATTGGAAGTGGGTTTTTCGCTTTAAGCTACTTTTTTGTTTTATTTTCCTTTGCTTCATTTTCTTCATTGAATTATAGAGACTGCAATCAATGTGGGAGTTGGTTGGATGAGTACGACACTAGGCTCCATCTAGTATTCTAGTGACTCCCATGCCAACGACCTTTTTCTTTTTCCTTTTTTCCCCCCTTCTACTTTTAAAGAAATTCTTTTCTATTTGACATTTCTTTGGAAAATTACTTATTGATAGATTTCATATTTAATATTATATTTTGAGTTAATAATTACTTAAGATATGCTTGATTTTGTTTGGGTCCTTATGGAATAAGTATTTCATAGGACTATGTTTTGGTGATGATGAGAAAAGACTGGAGAATGAAAAAAATTTAATGGTGATGATGAGAAAAGACTGGAGAATGAAAAAAATTTAATTTAATTTTTGAAGAAAACAAATTCTATTTTTATTTGTGATGCCACATAAATTTTTTTTATATTGCTATGTATTATTTTTATAGTTGTTTAATAATTAAAAAATATAAATCAAAATTAAAGTATTGATTAGAAGATAAATTTATATATATTGTTTTATTGATGTAACAATTTTAAACTACTAGAATTTTTCAACGATATTTCATTAAAAAAAATTGAGGAGGAAAACAAGCGTCACATTCAATGAATTTCTTGCAAGTATGTTCAATTCTTTTAATTTGCAATCGAGGAACTTTTCAAATTATGATGAGTGTTTTATTTTCTTCTAAACAAACATCGTTTGTGGCATCAATTTTTTAATTAATTTTCTCCATTCTTGGTGAGTATTAAACAAATAAGGCCGGTTCTAGCAGGATCAATATTTAATTTATAGTACAGTATTTTAAAGGCCCATTCTTTGTCTTGACATATCTGTGTAGTATGAAGTTGTGAAGTTGCCATGGGAAGCGAATTTTGGGAAATGTTTATCATATTTTATTACTTGATTGGTTGGGTGCAGGCGAGGCTGGCGCAGATAGACCTGTTCTCGGACAACGGAGGTGTAAGAGAGGCTAGTGTGCTGCGGTACAAGGAAAAACGGCGTACGCGTCTCTTTTCTAAGAAAATCAGGTATCAGGTTCGCAAAGTCAACGCCGATCGACGGCCCCGAATGAAGGTTTGTCTGGGCACCCTCATTTCTACCGTACTTCATTCCTCATAAAGAATTCATTGTCGATTCATTTGTTATTTTTGGACTTCAGAACTCTGTTTTTGTTTTTTAAAATTAAAAACAATTATTATTTTTAAAAAAATTTCTTCCTCATTAATCATTTCAAATCATTGCATCGGTCAAGATTATATGTATTTATATTTTCTAGTTGTTATTTTAATATAAATATATTTTCTAATTACTACATTATATAAAGTAACATGTAATTATATAAAATCTTGATAGTACACTATCAAGAAAACAAAAATTTATATGAAAGATATTTTTAATAAAATTTATTTTAGTCACAAAATTAAATATAACTTATTTTGAATCATTCTAACTGATTATCAACCTAAACCCTAAATATAATATCGTGACGGAAGGAGTATGTGATTCTTATCGAATGTAATTGTTGGTGTTATGATATTTCAGGGAAGATTTGTGAGAACGCCAAATTCTCCTGATGAATAAACAAACATACGCACAGCCGGTTTAGCCCTTCTTTCTGTCTTCTGCATTTTTATTTTTTTTTTAAAAAAAACATTTCCAAGAGATGCTGAGAAGTAGAAAAGAAGCACAAGAGTTGAAACAAATATTCCCCCCGCGTGCTTATTTGTTTGTTTCCTTTTATCAGGAATTTTTTCTTTTTTTTGGATATTTCTATTTCTGTTTTTCTTTTTGAAGAGGGATGTCCTTTGTCCAAAAAAAAAAAAAAGGAAAAAAGAAAACAAAAATAGAAAAGGCTTTATCAAAAGTAATCATGTTGAACAATTAGACATGCGTCGTGTTTGGCAGCAGCGAGTTTGCTTATTGAGTGGATAATCTGAATCTCGTGATGACTTTTGAGGTTTATGGTTACGACACACGACGCTCTCATGATAGAATTGTCTAAAAATACATTTCCTCACTTAAAATGTAGCAAACAAAACCAGCCATTTATTTCTGGCGAAGAAAATTTTGAGTCGAGTTTAAGTTTTACAAACAAATATCAAATATGTTAAATATTTTTGATAGGAAGAGTTTATAAGTTTAAGAAATAAGGTATAAAAAAATTTGGACACTACTAATATTTACTAAACTTCGTGTATCTAATTTATGAAACACACTATGTAATTTTATTTTTAAAATAGAACTTACCATTTAAAATAAATTTTAAGAACTTGTCTTGTACTAATTCGTATTCCTCAAAAATAATCTTTTATGGAATTGTAGACATGTTAATTTTTGGCCAATTGAAAAGTAACATGCGTAAAATAATATGCTAGATATTAATTTAAAATTTTTATTTATTTCGTGAAATTTATTAAATTTAATTCTAAAAGATAAATAGTTAATTTTAATTAATGATTTAGTATTTATTTTATACTCAAATCAAATATTGACAAGTGTCAAAGATGAAGTGTCTATATCTATGGACCAATCAAGTCAAAGATGCTTGATATTATCTCTTGATATTGATATTATCTTTTGACGTTTGATCTTATCAAATCAAAGATATCTGATATTGTTTTTTTATATTTGATATTATCTTATCGAAAAGATAATCGTTGAAGGAGCTTAAGTCAATCTAGAAGTTTCCCATCAAGTGCCTATATAAAGGGGGTGACCAAAGTTCATTCAACACACAACACAAATTCTAGCAAGTGAAAGGAGCTTTGTGAGAGAAGCTTTGAAGGAGTCTAGCAATGCTCTCAATTAAATTCAAGAAAATTCATGACGTTCAGAGCGTTATTCATAGAACTCATATATTTTTGGTATTTGATCCGAGATTAAGGTGCGAAGTTCTCGAATTGGCGTTATTTTTTCAAATCAAATTTAAGATCTAAGGTATTCTTTGTGGAGCTCATTAAATTCAAGATCAAATTTGGAAGGAAAGAATCAGAGGAACAACTTAGAGATTGAATCCACGATTGATATATTTTAATTTTATTTTATTTGTACAATATTTCTTGTTTTGTAATTTTATTTATTGCAGATAAAAAAATTTATGCTTACAAGAACAGTTTTAAGTTTTAAATAATTAGAAAGCAATAGGAAATTTTGCATAGTTGCACTAAATGAAGCAGCCCTCCTAATTCCAAAACTAAATTAGAGTATACTTGAAGGAAGATATAAAACAAGAAACATAATTAAATTTTTGATAGATCTTATGAAGCATAGCGCCTCGACAGGGAGGTGGCTGGTCCCATATGAGGTGTTACATATTTTATACCACAAGTTTTTTAAATAATAGAAAATATATTTTTCAAAATTCAATGTATCTAATTTCTACAAGTAACATCCAACAGAGATTCAACTATGAACTGAAATACATAAATCACACTTGGTACTTCTGCCACTTTCATTACCTTATGCGTCACTTAGGTTAATTTATCTTTGTTACTCATTCTTATTTGGGATAAAGAAAGAAAAATAATAATAAAAAAACATAAGTTCGAATGACTTAGTGAGATATCTTAGCAATAACAACAAAGTGATAATTTCTCAAATATTATATAGGAAACAAGTAGAAGCATAAAAATTTCTAGAAACCGTAAGAGGAAATTTCAATCAAAATTTCAAGTGATTCATCCTACCACTGTCCCATACTAGTGATGAGACTTTACAAAACTCGTTGCCTTTTTACAGAGATTTAAATCTCAAATGTGATCACAGTGGTCGACATGACATTTGAACAATCATTTGATTTTTGTCAAACATTCGAGTTTCAAAGCATAAGTATCAAGCATACCAATTACTTCCACAAGCTTGCTGTTTATGGTTCTTCTACTTTGTTGCTCCACTTTCGAAAATATGAAAATCCTTATCCCTCTAATTCCAAATGATTGGCTTGGACAATCAATCAATCATTAAGGCATGGCTAGCCGCATGCATAATCGCGCTCATAAACAACTATCTCTAGCTAGCTATAAGATAGGATTATATGTACAATCTGTATGGGTATCAGTTAAAAGACCAACCATCGTTGGTCTATTTCGCTCAGTTGTCTTTTAAAGCTAATCCTAAGGCCCACTCCTAAGGGTATCAGTTTTATTCAAGTATATCATGTAACATGTCCAACATCATTTTAGTTAACATTCCGATTTGCCATGACAAACAAGCAATCAAACAATTTATATCAAACTCGTTTCAAGGTGACAATCATGGCGCTAATAAAACACGTATTTCGAAATTCCTTTTCAATTGTACCAATATGATCATCAATTTCAGGTAAAATGATATAAATAAAGTTTAGTAAGAACCACAATCAACATAAAGTGGCGCTGTGTGGTAAATTTCTCAACACGTTTATTGAAAGGAATCAAGCGATAAGGACATATTAGCAAGTATATATGTTCTTTCTCCAACAAAAAAATCTTGTACTATAAAGTATAAACTCACTTGCCAAATGCAAAGGAATTCCTAATTGTATGGTTGCTCATGTCCTGATTTCTTAATCAAACCAAGAATTGTCATAAGATAACCCGAGTTATCCTCTTATCAATCCTCTAAATTTTAAGTGTAAATATAGTTAATGTATTTATCAAACTTACGCAATTTAGAATTTTGCACTCTCAAATTATAAACCAGTGGTACTTTGCATTTTAAAATTATAAAATTAGCATATTGCACCCTAAAAATAGCTTTTTCTTTGCAAATAGCACCTTGATAATCTTTTCAACTAAAATTTATAGCGAAAAAAATATTTCTCCAACAAGAAAAAAGTAAAATCATTGATTGGTTAAAATTATGTTTTATTATAATAGATATAACGGTTAATTTTTATTTTCATACTCATATCTATTTTCAAACCATTACAATGTTCTTTATTTTTGAGATTTTAATACAATATTTCAATATTTGAAAATCATTTAAAACTGAGTTTTGTTATTAATTTGAAAATGACAAATAATTCCTAACAATGCTCTAATTAAAACCTATTTTTTTTTATTTTCATACTCATAAATTTTTTTCACTGTAAATTTTAGTTGGAATATTTTTTTCACCATAAGTTTTAGTTGAAAAGGTGATCAAGGTGCTATTTGCCAAGAAAAAGTAATTTTCGGGAGCAATCTATGAATTTTATAATTTTAGGGTGCAAAGTGCCACTGGATTATAATTTGTACGTGCGAAATGCCAAAAATCCTCAAACTTGAGGTTATTATGACACAATCCTAGTAATCTTGGTTTCATGTCTCAATGCCTAAGACAATTAAATATGATAATCTTTAACTAATTAGTTAATGAATGGATTACTGATACGACCTATATTATTGTGGTCCCATTTAGTCTTCAAATAGATGATACTTTCAGTGTTACAAAACTTTACTTACTTCAGCCCGATCATTCCCATTTTATTGTCTTAATGTTCTAATCATCTTGATATCTTTACATGCTCAGACCAACTCAATTTTCAAGTTACCTAGCCCACTTTATGAATGTTTTATTCTATCTTATTCCATAAGCATAGCTTGTGATATACTTGATTGTTTTATTCTAAGCCTTCGAGCTAATTCAATTACAAGTTACTGGATGTAATTCTTGAGTAGCCATCTCCAACAAACTACATTCGTTACTTCACTTATTTTATGGTACGCGATAAAGGTCTAGGTTCCTAAATCAGTTGTGTTTTATGAGTCCATCATATCCAAGTTGGATAATTCATTTTTGTTCTAACATTTATGTAACCTAATCTTTAGATTAAGCTTATCTATTTTGTTTACAACATACTATACTGTCGAGTCTAAGAGCATACTTTTAAGTCAATCTTTCTTAATTTACCAAACTTAGAATTAGAATCCATTTTGTTCAAGACTTACAAAATTAATCATCATCTCAAATAAAATTATATTTCAATACTCTTAGTTTAATAAACATGGAATTAGAATTCATAAAAATCAATTGAATTAATATTTGATATGAAACTTACCTAATTGGATCGAATTGAGATCCAATCTCAAGCCGAGAACAACCTAGATGGACTAAAAATCACATTTTGAGTTGTTTGTCAGTTTGCCATTGTGGGGCCACCGTGCCCCGTCGTCGAAGGTGGAGGTTGCCACCACCTGCAGGTGAACTTCATTGAACCCAATAGAACGCCTCAATCAATTTCTAATTTTGCGATTTCCTCATCAATGAATTAGCTAAAAGTGAGCTCTAATCCGTTACAATCATGCCACCACTTCAATTCCTCTATCACCACCTGTCGAAACTCCAAATACCACCGTGATGCCCATGAACTCGTGACCAAAAGCCCTATGGTTCCAAATCATTTCCGCTATCAGAAGCGACGGAACCACCAAGCCACCATTCACCATAGTTGCCTTCAATTTTCTCGCAATTTGTTTGGTGGTTTTGGGTGTTCGTGGTATGATTTTGATCCTTGAGCCGAGGAGAAGCTTTTTGTGAGGTTGGTTTGGTGTTTTCCAACTGTTCACCGATGTTCCGAAGGTTGGTAAGGTTTGGGTCATTTTTGAGAATTAAATGAATTCATGTCCTTAACCTTATATATAATATATTTTCTGGCTTCTTCATTTTCGCCCCATAAATTTCAAATCACCTTCAATTGAGCTCAAAAGTTTGCACTGCCTTTCGATTCCACCCCAGGACTTTTATTCCAGTCCTTTAAATTTTAGTTTTTCACATTAGCCCCTAACATTCTTAATTCCAGTCAATCAAGTCCTTATTTATTTATTTATTTTTGAAATCCTTGAACTTTTAACTTCTCCATATTGATCCACCCCTAAATTTTATAATTTTGGGCAATCAAGCCCTTTTCTTATTTACAATTTAGTCCCTTGATTCTAAATATTTAATTCTAGATTGTAATTAAATATAACCCAAAAATAATCTAGCCAAACTTATCAATTTTATATTTTGTTTTATTTTATGATCTCAAAATCCGGGGTGCTACGTGAAGTCTAAATTTTAAGGCAGTGTTTGGATTTGTTTGGAGGTGTTTTGGGATTAGGATAGGAGAATGTATTGAGAATGAAGTTATATTTTGTTTTATTTTTTGGAGAAAAGATAAAATTTACTAGATATGTTTTTTCAGGTAAGTTTTTGTTTGGTTAATGGTGTAACGTCAAGTTTTTATATTATTATATATTATTTTTATAGTGATATACTAAAATAATTTTTGAAAGTTTAAAAACGTTTTTTTTTTTTTATGTAAAGATATGAAATGATTAGAATTTTTTAATATTATTTTAGGAGAAAAGGTTAAATTTTGAGGGAAATATCAATTTGTGTTTTGAAAATGTTTTAGGAGAATGAAATCAACCATGCCTAAGATTTAACTAGATAAATAATTGTGATTTTTCGTTGGCTTAGAAATTAAAAATTTGAGACGTTTTTCATGACCCAATCAATAGAATGGTTGTAAATTTTGTAATTATTCAAACCTCGATTCTTTGGTGGCCCAGAATAGGACATCCTTTAATCCAATTCCATACCAAATGGAAAGTACTAATTCTTCGGGCTAATAACTAATTCTTCAGACAAAATGGGCCATCACCACAAACGAATTGTTCGGACAAAAAAAGGTCATAACCAAAAGAAATTGTTAGAGAAATCAGCTTCTTTCGGATTCCGCCATCGAATTCAAGATTTTTAATGTCATCATTTCTTATATTTGTTTTATCACGTCATTTTACGTAAACTAACAAGGATTTGAACCTGCGTCATGGCCGCCATTTTGTGGAGCTCTACATGTGTTTGTGAAAATGCCTCAAAGAAGAAAGCCATCAACTTTTCAACTCTCTCTCTCTCTCTCTCTCTCTCCTTTTTATTCTTGTTATTTTTCTCTTTTCTTTCTATATTTTCTGACAGCAGCTGAGTTTCAAAGGAGATGGAATACAACTGCACTGGAGAAATGATAGCATGCGATGAGCAAGGAAATCCCAAAGGTATGCTTATTGATTATAGCTAGTGATGCTTTGAAATTACGATATCAGTAACTTGGATTCATCTGCTTAAAATGGGATGCAAACTGTAATATGCTAGAGGAAAATTTGATGTGCAACTCTACGCAGAATTGTGTAAGAGCTCACCTGAATCCTTTGGAAGCCATGCTTTTTGAAGGCAATAAAGAATTCTATTAACTTGAAGAAAGTATATATTTTCTTAAAGATGATCATAAGAAATTTGAACTCTTATCTCCAGCCATCTGACTTATTAGATTTTTCAGGTTTACTTGGGTTCACTTGAGTGTGAAATAAGCCTGAATCCCAGTAATTGTCAAGTGACAATAATTAGGTCACTAGACTTTGCTCTTGCCTAAATTTTTCTGAAAACTTAAATAACCTTAAGACAGTTAGAGAGAGTTAGAAGTCTATGTTGTCTGATATCAAAGATTCAAAGTAAGAGTTAGGTCACATTATAGTGGAATTATGAAAGATTACTTGCTTCCCCCAACTTTGTTCAAATGCCTGCATTCCAAGAGTTTGCCAACGAAATCACAAGCTTTTTGACATCTAACCTCCATTATGCATTCTATTTTGTTCTTCCTTTTACCTAGACTGTACTAGTTCATTGGTTATGTCATGGCAGCATCACAAACTTGTGTTCCTGGTAAGAGCATTCTGACGCTCTTATAAATTAACCAAGAATTTTAATGAACACACATATCTTCGTAGATTTTGGTTTTTTCAATTTGTCTTTCCTCCTCATATTTGGTAATATCTTCTTAATTTTTGTAGGTTAAGGTTAAAGGAAAAAGTTTATAACAGCAAAATAAGAAGCAGAATAGGAAGTACGTTTGTTTTTAATTGAAACAATCTTTCTTCTTTAATCCCCCTTGTGCACCCACCACATTTCCTAACGGCACTGCCGGAAAGCTGCAATTTTCACCATCAAACAACTGAAAACTAAGAAACAAAAAGCCACCATCAATAGAAAATGTGATCAATTCTGGCTATCTGCCTCCACTTTTCTCCGAAGTCTTACTGCGAAAAACCACAATGCTACCCAAGGATTGCCTCCAGTTCCCCACCCAACTCCTTTAGAGCTGGCCTCTCAGCTGCTATGGCTGAGGAAGCATCCTCCAACTTCCATAAAACATCAACGAATCAATCAAATGCATCTCTAATGCAAAGATATCCGCACTATCAACCTAGTTTACCAAAGCTTTCCATTTTAGAGTCAGAAAGCGGCTGTGGGCCTTAGGTTTTGTGACTGTAATTTTGAAAGTTAGGAGGTATGAGTCCGTAATTTGAACGAACCTCATGAGAGGCAAATGTAATTTATTTTTCCTACTCAAATAAATAAGTCACATTTCTCACAGACATTTGGATTTTGCAGTAGAATAAGACCTCAACTGAGCTGTTGGTAAATTCAAAAAGGGCAAAATGGTGGGGACGTAGCGTTATTAATTTGGACAAACTTCACGAGAGAAGAGAAGGAACCTGTGGGG
>JACGDI010005646.1:742498-767052 GCA_014898725.1 Jacaranda copaia | reverse complement strand
TAGTTTTTGTAAGTAGGACAAACTTTATGGATGGTTTTTGTATTAACCCAAGCATATTTTGCAACAACTTTCAAGTTTCAGCAACATTTAGCCACACTATTTGAAAAGGCATGAACTGTTCTAACGTTTGTTTTCCAACTAAAGTTGAGAGACTGGAAGCATGGTATGGCATATCCAAAGGTGGGATACTGAGTTTGTGTGTCTATACATCTTTTATCTTCTATTGAAAAATTATTATGAAAATATTCTAAGGGTCTGCTAGGCTATAGCTTAATGAACTGTTTTTCGCCCAGGCATGTGCATAGTTATCCAATTTGATTAGCTAAAATACTTGGGCATTTATTTGTCAAGGCTTTCCCATTTTTTAAACTTCTGTCTTTTCTGCATCTGCCAAGATTGGAAAACAAAGTAAAATCTGTAGCGCTTTCGTGATAGATATATTATCTGATTTTCATTTTACTAATGCATCTGTTTCACCATCATGTTATATTATGTCTGTGAGCAGACATTGATGCAAATGTTCATATGAATTCATATTTATACATATTTTTTCAATTGATTATAATGCAGGGCTCCTCTTTTTGAAGTTCAAACTGATAACTGGGAGTGCTTCTGTTGTGTTCTTTGGGATCCTTCTCATGCCGATTGTGCTGTACCCCAGGTATCTTACTAATTTTATTTGGTGTTGTGTTTCACTTGCAAATTATATTTTGTTCTGTAATAGGTATAAATCATTTTATCATCTAAATAGCAATATTCAAAATATTCTTGTCTTCCTATGGCTTCTTCTGAAGTTAAGCTGTACACTTTAATAATTATTGCTTTAATTGATCATCAATGAGCTGAGTTTGATTCTACATCTCATGTATGAGAATTTGGCACAGAAAATGAGAGTGACACAGACAGGTTGAAAAGTGTCTGTGTAATGGAAGCTTCGCGGGTCAGAATGTTTAATCAACTTAGCCCTTGAATACTGCAAATCTGTTTAGTTCACAAAAGGGTTCACAAATTGTTAGTCCCAGTTCTGTCAAGTGGAAATTTCTTCCAATATTTGACATGAAGACCCTAGCAGAAATTGAGCCTTTTTTTTTTTTTCCTCCCCTAGATCTCATCTGCTGAAAAATGGCTTCACAAATTGATCTTTTACATTTTGAATGAACCTGGGACTCTTTTGACACACAGAAATGCAGACCTTTCTTATGAAGCGTATTAACATTATAAGCACCTCCAATGCTAATGTCAAAATGATAGTTTTGGATGCTAAACTCAGCATAGAAATTGAAAAACGAAAATAAACCAAGGTTTTCTCTTATGTACTATCTCCATGCTAAGTTGAAATTGTACGAAATTACAGGATTTGTGATATTGCCGGCCAAGGGGTTTTCTTTTTCCTGCTCTGTTTTTGCTTTGTCAAGCTTAGAATCTTTCAGGACACGCATGTACTTTATTTACTTCAAGCAGATATGCATTCATTTGGGTTATTGATGATAGGGACAACACTATTTATTGTTGCTCAGGTGCTTGCAATAAAAAAGCTCAAGAGTGGTCAAACTTGTGATCTTTGTTCTAGACTAAAATTTTATGGCAAAGCTATTTTATAAAATTTAATTTGCCTGTTTTAACATCAATTTCCATTAAATTGTACTATTGTTATGTATATTCTAAGAAGGTTTTCTCTTGCTGATTCAGGAGCTAGACACTGAAGAAGTCATGAAGCAATTAAAGTACATGGAGATGGTATGCTCTGTGGTTCCTTCAAGTTTGATGTTTTTACTATTTAAACTCATTAGCTTTTTTGGTTTCTATGACCTCAATAACATTTCTGATGACAGCCTTAGATAATTATTTGGAAATATTAATGTAAATTTTTTCTCTTTTGTTGGTCTAAAGAAGACAACTGTTAACTGGAGTCTCCAAACACAACTACTATTGTTTATCAGAAAGCTTTCTACTTATGCATATGAAGTAGTTTTCAGCCCACAGTTTTTGCTTGATTGCTGAACTCCATAAATGTGCTTAACACACTTTTTGTGTTAAAATGGAATGGGATTTACTAATATCGCAACATGTTGTGCAGTTGAGGCCCCGGTTAGCTGCAAAAAGGCGCAAGTTGGAGTGTCCGAAGAGTATAAGCTCACAAGACCTTTCAAGTTAATGAGAGAGACAATTTCTGGAGATGATGAATTCTTATATCCATGTATGTATAGGATGAGAATTTCCAAACCCGTTAAGATTTTCAGTGCATTAGGTGGGTCCTCTAAGTGTTGGTTAAATATCAAATTCAATAAAAAATGAAAAAAGGAAAAAAGATTGACAGGATTGAGCTGCAGGCTTGTGGGTGTTCCTGATCTTGTTTTATCTTGTGCGTGCGTGCGTGCGTGCGTGCGTTACCTTTTTCTAAGCTGTGGGCAATTTTGAGTTGTCAATGTAGCTATTTGATAATCTTGATTGTGTATATACATGTCTTTGCAATGCTGACACAAATCTGACACATGCAAAATTTCCTGGGATCGCGCAGTCCCACGTGAAACTTTGTTCTGTTCCTGAAATACAGCTTGATTACAATCGAATGGGGAAAAAAGAATCATTTTAGGGGGGAAAATAATTGTTGGACACTCCCAGATGTACGGTAGATTAGTTGTTATAAACTTTGTATTTGCCAAAAGAAATAATTTGTTTAGATACTTTTTCATAGTATTGTGGAATCGAAAGAATGGTTTAAAAGAATAATCTCATTTAATTTTACATGTTAAAATAATTAAAATCTTCTTCATATTTTTTCTTTTTCTTTTCTTCTTCTCAATTCCTTTTCTTTTTCCTTTTTTAGGTCAATTTTTACTTTTTTCTAGGGCATCAGCAGGAAAATTTTCAAAGATAGAGTGGCCAATATAGGAAAAGAGATTATGGGATGTAAGATAAAGGAGAGGTGGCAAAGGGAACCAAGAGTGAAGGAAGAGAAACAAAGGGGGGGTTTGGGGGGGTGGGGGAGGGGAGGCAATGACATTGGTGAGAGAGAGGAGGCAGGAGGAGGAGGAATGAGAGGGACAAATGCATTGATTGTACTAGAGAGGTAGAGAAAGTTATTAAAATTTCAATAGATTTGTCTATTTATTTTTCAAAAAAAGGAATCAGAATAATTAAAATTAAGGTTGGTTCTATTTTAAGTACTCAATTTCAAAGAACCAAACACTTTTTATATAATTGCTGGTGAAAGTCTAATTTAATAATTTATTCAATTTCTAAAATTGATGGCAAAATAAGACTGAATCATGGATGCCTGGTGCATAAACAAGAGGGGCTGAGAAAAATTTGAATACTCAAAAGTGTAAAAATGATAAGACGAGGATTCCTGGGACATTGAAGATACTCATATATCTAGAAATGTGCCTGAACAAAATAGTCAGCAGAAGTAGATATCTTCAGTTCTCATAAACACAACAAAATCAATGTTGTCAGACTATAATCAGGTCTGAGGTGTATGTTCCATAGCATAGAGCTCCACACACACACACACACACGCTCCTCCCTGTTGAAGAAACCAAAATACAAGAACAAAGCACTCAGCAAACAAGCTGTGACATTTTGCAACGCTTTCCTTCAATTTTCAATATAGCACATGGGAAGTATTAGAAAAAGTGACCAAAATAATTTGCTCTGGAAACAAGCTTAGAGCATAGTATAACTCGTTTATTTCATCTATTTATACTCGTCTACTAATTTCTTATAATAATACATGGTTTTACAAAATTATTTACAACCACCACAAAAACTTGGAGGTCATGAAATTCTGTCTATCTATTCACCAAAAAGGACTTCTATTTCTCTACTTTCAGAGAAACAAAAGTGAGATTTTTAGTACAAGGAGATAATAAAATCATGTTTGAAAGGAGAACGATTGAGAAAGGGGAAAAAATCTTCAACTTTTCTCCCTTACTTCTGCTACAGGTACATAAATAACACAAGGGTCACTTAAGTTAATAGCACTGGCCTTACTAAATCTCTGGCTCGGAAGTTCAGCCAGAACTTTCTGCAGCTTTTCTACTTTGCTCTTGATTTGGCAGAGCCTTCCCATCTCGGCCTCCACTTCCAGCATAGCACCTCTGCTTTTGCAACTCAATTTCTTCTTAGCTTCCTTTGCTTTCTCTCTTAAATGTTTAAGGCTCACATCATCACCAACTTCCACAGTCATCTGATAGCAGTAAGTAATAAAAATTAACAGCCAATATGAGATGTAATGCCACATGTACATTGTCATATTTTCTCAGACAATGGTTTTCCAAAAATCACAACATACATCAACAATCAGCAAATGCAACTCAATGAAGCTGAAAGCAGCACATTTTTTATACCTATTTTTCAATGAAAATGTTTAAACTGATATGAAAGAAGACTAATTCAAAGAAATAGATGAACAGGAATAATTTTGGCTTTACATGATGCAGCTCAATCATGTAGATAAATGGTATAGATATGAAGTTTACGTATAGAACTTGGGCTTTACTACTTGAAAACTGAAAGAAGCTTGGCTTATGCTATGGCACTGTGTGGTACCATCTGAAGTGGTAAATCTGTTCAAAAGCTAACAGATGTTATGTAATGTTTGAAGTTGGATTTTAACCTTAATATACTTAACCTTGTCAATGAAGTTCAGAATATTTTTACTAGTTTGACCTTCTCTTTCAACCTCCATCATTCTTAGAGCATCAAAGTCACAACATTTATGTTAATATCAAAGATAAAGACAGTGTAAGTTGAAAAATAAGTGGCCTTCACATTCCTTTCAACTTAATGATGAATCTTAGTAAATATGCATGGCAATTGGAATTAAGAGAGGGAACTTTAGCCCAACAGTACCGGGTAAGTGTCAGCTGTCTGTAACAATGTTTTCCTTCGCTGCTTTTTCTTAAAAGAATTGGTCAGCAAGTGGGTGTTCCTTCTTCGAACAAACTTCTTTAAACCCTTAGGGCTCTGTGATGTTATATTGTTCCTTGATGTAGCCTGATCAGGATGGCCACCCTTTGCAGTTTCTGTTATGGGTTCCTTATATTCAATACTGGGATTAACATCCTCAGATACTTGTGCCCTTTGTACCTGTTTATTATCATGTTTAATGACTTCAATTTCAAACTTAACAAAACCAAACATATCTAATAAAGAGGTTGGATGAAATAATGAGTAACTATTCTTCGTCAGTGTGCCAAAAAAAAAAAAAAAGATTTTATGACTTTACTGGCGCTTCTATTATCAGAATTATGTTTCAGACACTAGAAGTCTTCATGATTTGGTATAATCCAAATTAGAGAAGACTATAAAAGAGATTATCGTTTATTTCTATCTCTATCAGGTCACCCTAAAGACCACATCAGCGCTTGGTAAGAGTTCAACTAAAATAGAGAGCAGAGCACAAAATCCAATTGATTACAAATTCAGCAACAAACAAATAACAATTGAGAATGTAATTAGGTAGCAACTTGCCTTTCTTGCTTTTAGAGCTAGGTAGCGTGCATTCTTGAACCATTTGTTGACCTAAAAATGGAAGTTAAATAAGTCATCCAAGCAGGTAGGGAGGGTCATGCACAATTCACTTTAAACAAGTTAATTCTCCTTTCACATTTTCTTATCTCGTTCTTTTGAAATTTAACATGCATTACCTTCTCAAATTCTAGGCCTAGCTGCTGTGAAAGATTCACTCTTAGAGCTCTTGATGGAAGTTCATTCTCGGCAAATACAAGTCGAAGCTTCTGGAATAAAAATAAATAAAAAGAGGATGAGGAAATCATGTGAATAGTTAAAAGACAATAAAAATGAAGAGATGTTACCTCAACTGCATCATGTGGGAGTCTGAAAATTGGTCTTTTAGTTTTCTTGAATGATTGTTTTTCTTCCAATCGTGATGTCGCTTCTTCTATATCCTTTTTATCAGTTTCACCTACAGTCATAAGAGTGCTGGCAGCATCAGTTTCCTTTACTTTCCGCTTTCTTTTTGTGGGACCCCAGTCCTCATCATCACTGATTTGTTCATTTTCAGTTGCTTGCTTTCCAAACATTTCCTAAGGCCAACAGAACAACGTCATATGTCTGCTAATACCTTTTTCACATTTCCTATGCATTGATGGCTGTCAGGTAAATGGATATCAGAATTGTAATACATTTCTGCTCATCTAAGCATTACACATAATTGCATTAAGTACATGGAGGGTCCAATTGGAATGAAAAATGCTCTTATCCCAACAAACAAAATAAATGACGCCACCACCTCTAACTTTCTGCAGTCAATAATTCCGGAAAATAAATGAAGCCCTGGCCCCACGGGATAGAGGGCTGCAAGCAGAACAAGGCTCAATGAGCTCGCTAGCAACTACTTCACATTCATCCTTACTTTGTGAAACTAAGTAACCAAAGTTGCTAGAGGAGTTTATTATAACTACTTAACAAATTTCACCACACAATCCATGTGGAATATCACAATCCTTAATCATTGGACAGGCAACCCCCTCGTTGCATTGCTTCCACAATCCAAGACCACCCTCAATAAACACCCAGGGGGACCTATTGTACCCTTGGGATCAGACTCTAATGCTAATTGTCACACCCTAGGCATGGGGTAGGACCAACAAACGGTACTCCAGCACAATAGGTTAGCAGCTACTTCACAGTTATTCTCATTTTGTGAAAATGACTAACTCAAGTTGCTAGAGGAGTTCACTGTACACATTTACAAATTAATCTAAACTTCCTCCATAATGCATATGGGATACCCAATAAACCCCCTAACCCCTGCAAAGAAATATTACTGACTTGAAAGAAGTCCTCCCTTTACATAATTCTTTGAATGGGGAATCTTGGAAACACCTTTTCATTATTTTAGATGTCTGAGCACTTAGTAAGCACAGTTCAATATGGTAGTATTCAAGGAATTTTGATTACTCACATCATATAATTTTATATAGTCAACAGCTGCCCGCTGTCTTGGATGGCAGACAACTTCACCGTTGTTGGTCTCATCTAAATCTACTCCAATTATCTCTTGAGAATTATCAAGAAATCTGCTGCTTCTCTCTTCAACTCTTCCAGATGCAAGAAATGTTTCATCCTCAAGAGACCCTAGAAAACTGGAACTATAGTCTGAAGCATCAGACTCTGACCTAGATATACTGTCACTGTAACTGTGTTCAATTCTATCTGGATCATAGTCATCGTCCTCAGAATCATCTGAAGGCCATTCTTCTTCCGTGCGTAACATGGAATTTCCACCGTCAGGCAATGCAGCTTCTTCCTTGAAGACATCCTGTTACAATTCAATGAATACCACTGTATCAAGTAATGAAGAGGGATTGTGTCAAGATTCAGAATAACCTACCAGCCAATTACTGTCGATTGAAAAATGGGTCCCAAGGTGAGCATTTGTTGCTTCCAATATTTCCATCTTCTTCTTACAAAATTTGCAAAACCACCCTTCATCTCCTGGAGGAACTGCAAAATCATATACTTCATCAGACATAGTTCACCAAGAATATGGGCAGAAGTTATACAATGAAAATGTAAGGACCCGAAACCCACTGATATGATACAAAAGAACCAATAAGGTGTAAGAAAGCTCACTATTTTCAGTTGACAGTGGAGGATCAAGGCACTTTTGGTGAAAAGCACGGTTACATGTCCCATCACAAAGTATAATGTCATTATCTGGGAGAGCTTCATTCAACTTACATTTCGCACAGATTATCTGAATGAGAAACAAGAAAATCATGAATTCCCACGTCTAGTAGAAAAAATCAATGCAACAGTAGTAGCCTCAGCACATATAGACAGAAAAATGCAGCTAATAAAAAATAACTGACATGTTCATGATGAACAGATCCATCAGGAGCAACTGCTGAATCACTGATGCGCCCTTCAGAACTAAGCAGATCCAATTGGCGAATGGCTTCACGTATCCCTAGTTTGCACTTTAATATCTGCTTCCTGGCTCTTTGTAGTTCCCTTTCTGGTTTAATCTTTTCTCGACTGAAGGAAAAAAGTCACATTTATATGAGCAGCATGCAGCACATATTGATAAAAAATTAGGAATAACAACTATCCAGTTCATCATAATATTTCCCAAGGAGAGATCTAATTCTTCTCCTTATTATAACAGTTTTTGTTCTTATTCAATATTAAGAAATTTGATTAGGCTGTATACTGTGCAGACTCGGTATAAACCTACAGGAAACACAAACATTGCCAATACTTGCTTCAGTTAAAATTGGTTGGCATCCAAAGGGTGGATTGACGCAGCTCTGGCCTACATGTCAGAGATAATGTAGGCGCAGATGCTTATACTCTGGTATTTCTTCAGGGTCATTCACAATCAAATTCTTTTGTTTGCATAACTAAACTAGTTTTCTGACTTGTTTAGTACTATTAATTGTGTTAACACGCTTAGAGGCTCTTCTTATAACTTAGAGTAATTGTAAGATGGCAAGGAGGAATACAGTGACACTAAAAGAAAGAATTGCAAGTTGAAATTTTTACTCAAACAACAACAGGACGAGATTTTATACCTCTGACCTTTCCAACCTTCAGTTGAGTAGGCATCAATGAGATTCTGCTCCAGCTTCAATTTTATTAATAGGTACCTAGTCCTCCTCTGCAACCGAGAAGCTTCATCAAGTTCCACATTGTTTTTTCTCTTCTTTCTCCTTCTCCTTCTCTTTAAATTTTGAGGCTTGACATCTCTATCATGTGCTCTTTCACTCTCCTTTGTGCTAATTGTTGTAGGTTTATCTTTAAGACCACTCAAAGATGGTTGCTTCTTGGAGGTTTTGGTCTTATGGACATTGGCTTTATTGACTATCTTCTTCTTCAAGCTCACATTCCCGTTGCCTTCATGCAAGCAATTAGCAACTTTTCTCCTAGATAATGATGAGTGACACTTGTTTCTGGGTTTTAATTCTCGTTTCATGCTTTGTAAGGTTCTATCATCATCTTCTTGATGCCATTTCTTAAGAGTTTCTTCCTTGGCCGCTCCAGGCATATTGAGCATACGATTCAACAAAGCATCAAACTGAAAATCCATACAAGGGAGAAAAAAGAGATGAATGAAAAACCAAACTTCATCATGAGCATCACGAAAATGATATTTATCTACTTAAATATGTTCATCAAGTTCCATCTGTCCCGGTAACTTAACCAAACAAACCCCAATTCAAGAATCGTGATCACCTTAAAACATAACCTATTAAAAAGCAGGCAGCAAATTGCAAACATTTGATTAAGCACGAACAATTTGAGTTACACAAAAATTAAACCACCTTCGATCTAATAATATAGAAAATGACAGAACCCAAATGGGAAATTCAAATAAAATCCCAGATGGACACCAAGTACGATTTTCCAAGAAAATGCTAAAGATAATGAATAGCCAGAAGGGTTCTAGGAAAGAAAGATGGGTCACCTGAGGAAAAAGAAGGTAGAGAAGATCTACAGGATCGACCGGAGCCTCTGCTAATGACCGATAACGTGTATTTATCAACACGTATCCACATATATATATATATATGACGGGAAAATGTTGAATACTATTGAATCAATTGATTGATAAGAATTGAGAAAGTGACTTTCAAATTTGAAGTTTATATATTTTGGAATTTTTGTGCGGCGGAGCAACTCGCCGGGGGCGGAGGCTCTCTCATTCACGGACAGCCAACCGTCTTTCAGCGTGCGTTTGGGTGTTCCCAATGCACAATTATTAGGCTGGCTCATTTGCAAAAATATGTTAAATTACATATTTTATTTTACTTCTATTTCTCCTATAATTATTTTTCAGTCGATTTTCTTTCCATAATTAATTTATTTGGTAAAAATTCAATCAATTTAATATGAATGGATTGACAAGGAACAATATCACAATTATTAGATTATTTTTTAGGATTATACAATTCAAAATAATAAATTTAATTTTAAATATTAAACGTAATGCGTTTGACTTAAATTTTCTTTGTTCAATATCATGTATGATCATTTTAATTTTATTCTATAATAGGAAAATATTTTTAAATCATATTTTATTTTTTTTCAATATTTCTCAATGATTGCAAAAATGTATAATAAATTATTGTCATTTGTAGGATTCCTTCGCATACTCATAGTTAATGCTTTAAATGATATTTGAAATTTTATATATCATTTTTATTCGTATTTATTTATATAAAATTTATTCGCATCTATTTAAAACGGATATTATCCGTATTCGATTAATAAATGTTCGATTATAAATAGATAAGAATATAGTAAATATGTATTCGATCTGTTTAATATCCACTCCGAATATATATTTATTAAATAATATATTATTTATATTTTTCAATAAAAATTTCATAACCTATATATGTATATATATAAATTATAATTGAAGAATTCTGAAGAAAAAAGAATAAATTTGAAAAATTATTACAATATAGAGAAATATTGAAGAATAAAGTTAATCAACATAATTGTTGTTAGTTGACTTATAGCTAATATAATTAAATGTCATTATTATTATTAAGTAGTAGTATTAATCAATTATAAAATCATTTATTAATTAAAAATTATATTATTTATTTGATTGCTTTCTTTTTAATGAAATTGTGTAGTACTCTCTATTAATTAAAAATACACATTTGTTATAGGTTCAAAAATTCACGTATTTGGATATTCGTAAATAGATATTTAAATAATTAACGTCAAATATGAATATCAAAAAAATAATTCAAATGCGGATAAGCTTAATCAAATATGAATATATTTGAATAATTATAATGGAATATGGATATATTCAAATTCGATCAATATTCGATGGATACAAATTCAGATATCATTTTTAAATATCCATCAAATCCATATATATATTTGAATACTCAAAAAATTAAATAAATATAAATATAAAAATAGTATATTCAATTTGTTTACATCCCTACTAATAATATATATGTAGGTACAATTTAAATAAATGGTGCTACTGCTGAGAAATGTAGAAGGGAGGAAAAGAAAATTAAAGGACAAAAATAAAGAACAAAACGACAAGGTGAAGGTAACTTTTATAATAAAGGGCTCGTTGAGGCAAATTAAGGACGTCTTCAATACCTATCCAAAAAAAATTATGGACGTCTTCAATGAAACTCTCTCTCTCTCTCCCTCCCTCTCCCTCCCCTAATATTATACCAGTAATAGTTGCACTTTTTAGTCCGTTCTTTTTTTGTTTTTTTTTTTAAGAACTTAATTTACTCCATCAATAAAAAATTTAAAAAACATAGTCAAACTATTAAAAAAATATAATATCATATGCAAATTAAATAAAAAAAATTTTAATTTATATTATAGAAAATTTAACACACACGTTAAGTGTGCTAAAATTATTAATATTTATAAATAACTAACAAGTGAAACTCTTATTAGGTAATAAAGATTTTTCAAAAACGTCGAGTGTTAATATTTGGTCAAAATATGTGCAGTTGGTGGAGCATTAAAACTTCAAAAACTACAAAGTACTAACATTTATCGAGTGTTCAATTAGTCTGGTAATATCGTTCTAAATTTGTGTGAATGAAATTTAGTATTCGAATTTTAATAAATTTTTGATATATATATATATATACACATGTAAATAAGAGAAATGTGCAATTAAAAGTAGACACTCCCTCTCCCTGTATCATATAGTATAGATGTATGTATATACTCAACAAATGATTTATGTTAAATATACATATCGGCATAACAAGACGCTCATATAAGTCATAGTGGCCGGTCTGTTAGTGTTTGTGGACTACGATGTTGCGGGAAAAAGCAGAATTGGAAAAAATTCAAAAAGAGTGTGAAAGTAAACTTAAATGATGTAATACTATTTTTCATTAATTTGAAAAACTATTCCTTTTTATTTTCAACTCTTGATTTTTTTATAATATGAACAAATTACTGGTTTGTCCTTCCCATGACATTTATTTAATTTTTTTTTAAAAAAATGATGTCTTAATAATAGTTCGATTTAATTGATGATTTAGATGTTGTGGGCTACACAAGATCAATAATTACTCGAATTAAGGAATCTAGAAGTTTTTAATAAATTATTTCCCTCATTTTGGTGGTGTACTAGTCTCATCTATACAAAATGCAAGATATTAAATTTAATTCAAAATATAGCACTTTCACTCTTTAAATTAATAATTTTTATGTTTTTGGAAATCATAAAATAAAATTTTATATATTTTTTAAAAATGCCATTCTTTGAATCAAAACAACAATAATTTTAATCTTCATGACCATGTAAATATATATATATATATAATAACTCTTATTTAATATTTCTAATCCAATCAAACCCAATATTTATTTTGATGGATGGATTATTACCCATGCTCCAATAATCCAAATTCTTTACCCAATGACCATTTCTTGCATCAATTTTTGCAATAATCCACTTTACTTTAATGAGGGCATTCTTTGTCACGTCCATGCCAAAAGATAATTAATAGCCAACTTTGCATATCCTAAGGTTTGAAGAAATGGAATTTTCCAATGATTGGGAAGGCAAACATCCAACAACTTCCAAACGGCCAAAAATACAACTGTCCATGTCGTTGCTCATCTCTTCAGAAGGGATATACAGAGAGAGAAACAGAGGGGAGAGATAAATAAACAAAGGATCAATTGACATATTTTTTTTCCTCTTGCGTTCTATTAAAAACCAAAAAAACAAAAGAGAGGAAGACTATGTCAAACCCTCTTCTCTCCCTTGGATCTCTTCGCATTTTCTGTTGATCAGCAGAGGTTTGATTAGCCATTAATGTTGAATGATAACAATAAATGGAAAGCTTTAGGAAAGCCTATGGGGCTCTAAAGGACTCCACCAAGGTTGGCCTAGCCAATCTCAATAGTGAGTTCAAGGTATGTCTGTTGCATATATTATGCAAATACATTCATATGTCTATTAATTGCATTTATTGGGATTTCTTGATCATGGTTTTTGGGTTCATTAGATGCATATGTCAATTGTTGTTTTCCTATTTTTCATGATGGGCAACACTTGTTTGGATTATTGCAAGGATTTGGATATTGCAATTGTCAAGGCAACGAACCATGATGAATGTCCGCCGAAGGAGAGACATGTTAGAAGTGAGTGTGCATTTCTATTGATCGTAGGTTGTCTGTTTGGTTTTAGAACTGTTAAATTATGACTGGATTTCCATTTTGTGCATCTTTTGGCCGCAGAAATGGCCATGTTTGTTTGCAATTTATTGAATACATATTCTTACTTGTCTTACTGTTTTAGAATTGTCATTATTTACTTCTGCATTTTCTCTCAGAAATATTTGCTGCAGTATCTATATGCCGTCCAAGAGCTGATGTTGCCTACTGCATCCATGCACTATCACGAAGATTGGCAAAGACGCGCAACTGGATTGTAAAGCCTACCTACTCCTTTAACTGTTTGTTTTATCAATAGGAAACTAATGTCTTAGATTTTATGCGAGCCCTTTTCCATTTTAGTTATGCCTTTTCTGGTTAATGATTGATGAGTTTGTATGTCAATTTTTACTTTGCCTAGCCAATAAAATTGTTGTTATTCCTGAGGTTTTACCTATATGTATGCTAGCATTTGTATTGATGACTAGAATTATCTTGGGACTCAATACCAGTAGTATGTCTTAATGACCGACAATATTCCAGGTTGCGATAAAGGTTTTGATAGTTATTCATAGGACACTAAGAGAGGGAGATCCTACCTTCAGAGAAGAAATAATACAATTCTCCCAACGAGGGAAGTTATTTCAAATATCCAATTTCAAGGATGACTCAAGTCCTCTAGGTAAACGCCTAAACGGGTCTTCTCAAAGGGTGTGATATTTGTCTTAATTCAATCAACTTTGAAAATATTCTGAAAATGCTTCAATTTGGAGCACAGCAATTTTTGATTAATATTAAGCTAGTTCTGATGCAGCTTGGGATTGCTCTGCCTGGACCCGTACATATGCACTCTTTCTGGAGGAAAGACTTGAATGTTTTAGGGCCTTAAACTATGACATAGAGGCAGAGAGAGTGCCAAAATCAGCTCCTGGAATATCTAAGGTATGTTCTTCTTTTTGCTTTTTTAACGTTCAATTGTTGTTTCCCATTAGATTCTTTAAAAGACTTGGAATGCAAACCAGCTGGTTTTTCTTTTTGATTGTATCAGGCGTATAGTAAGACACGGCTCTTGAATTCCGAAGAACTGTTGGAGCAGCTACCTGCATTGCAACAGCTTCTATACCGCCTAATTTGTTGCCAGGTAATGCTCAATAGTTCCCGGATTAAGTTGGTTAAAAGATGCAAAGGCTGTGGAATTTTTCTTTTTCCTGGATAGGACATCTAATCTGTGAGATATTTTGCAGCCTGAAGGAGCAGCCAGCCACAACTTCCTCATCCAATATGCCCTGGCCCTGGTATCCCACCAAAAAAAAGGAAAAAAAAAAAAAGAAAATCAGTGCTTTATGTATGGCACAATAAACATTAATCAAATAAGTATTCTCTTGCAGGTTTTGAAAGAGAGCTTCAAAATATATTGTTCCATCAATGATGGGATCATTAATCTTGTTGACATGGTAAGATAATATATGGCACTTCAGAATATGATCCCCGCAATTAAAATCTACCTACTGATGGATGACTTCCCTGTATCACTTCTCTCTTTTTGGCAGTTCTTTGAAATGCCCAAACATGATGCAGTCAGGGCTCTTAATATTTACAAAAAGGCTGGAAAACAGGTCTATATCTTCACTTCACATCAGGATGATGAAAACTGTCGCTGAGTTAATATATATTATCGAAACGTCATATACATGATAACTGATCTTTATGTTTTTTCCTCTTGGTTCCTGGTTTGTCTAGGCAGAACATCTAGCTCATTTTTATGGCTTCTGCAGAACTCTGGATCTTGCTCGAACCTTTCAGTTTCCTATATTGAGACAGGTTTTTCCGCCTTCATATTTGAAGTCATTATTATTTGTCCTGTCCATAGAAGGCTTTTCGATAATGTATTTTCCCTGGAATCTGCAGCCGCCTCCCACATTTCTAGCAACTATGGAGGAATATATAAGGGAAGCACCTCAGACAGGTTCTCTGTCACACAAGAGATTGGTGAGAAGATCACCCCAACTCATTCTAGGTTGTTTTATTCCATATTGATTTTTCTTCAATGATCATTTTCTACTCTTAATGCATTTCAACTCGCAACATTAGACAATTTATTCTCATGCCCTTCTTTTTTCTGAATATATTGCCCATTGACTGTCATAATATTTTGGATGGAATGGATACAATTCCCATAGGAATATCGAGAGGCAGAAGAAGAACCAGAAGAACATGAAGAACCAGCTTCAGAGGAAATTGAAAAACCAGTTGAAGAAGTTCAAATCAAGGAAGAGACTGTTCATTTACAAGAGGAACCAGAGCCTATGATTGAAGAAGTTCCGCAGGCACCACCAGCTGACGAGCCTGCTGATCTGCTTGTAAAGTTTCCTCTTGCACGTCGTTTTTTTTATTCCATTTGAAGGCTCTAATACCAGTGTGCTTTCTAGGATTTACGTCTCTTGTGAGAATATTTTGCAGGGTTTGAACGAAATAAATCCAAAAGCCATGGAAATAGAAGAAAGCAATGCGTTAGCCCTTGCAATTCTGCAACCCAGTCAGTAACTCTCTCTGCACTTGAGGATTTATTGATATGGACTTGTCCAACGGAGCTTAGCCCCTTATAGCTGAGAATATTAATATCAGGCAAAATTGGTTAATGTGTTTTGCAGGCAATGAACCACATTCAGATATTAATGCATTAGCTGAAATTGGAAGTACTTCTGGGTGGGAGTTGGCACTTGTTACAGCACCAAGCAACATTAGTAAACCCCAAGTACAAGAAACCCAAATGGTTTGTCCTCTTATCTAGATTCAACTTTTAACATATTATGCACAATCCTTTTTACGGAATGAATACTCTTGCTCTTTTCTTTTCAAAGTTATCCATCTTGTGTTAAAGTCTTTTGAGAAAAGGATTTAGGCTGAAGTACATATGCTTTTTAAGTAGGAGGGAAAAAAAATGCAAGAATCCTATTTTTTATATAATATAACTTAATTGAAGTTTCACTAGAATGTTCACGAGCAAAAGCTGACATATATGGAACAACCATAAAACAAAACCCTTTTTTTTGTGGTTCTTTATGTGTATCGAAAACCATGCAATGTGTTCAATTTTTGCTTGGATTGGTGACCATGAACATCAGGGGTATCTAGTAAGTTCTATTATTGATTATAAAGTAATAGCTGTCAATCTTGGCTTTTTTATCAGGCCGGGGGCTTTGACAGGTTACTACTCGATAGCTTGTACGAAGACAATGCCGCCAGGAGAACACTGCAGCTGCATCACGCAGGCTACAGCACAAGCTATGGATATGAAACGGCTGCACCAAATCCATTCGAACAACAGCACGACCCCTTCGCCATGTCCAACAATATTGTTCCTCCAACAAATGTGCAGATGGCACTCATGTCCCAGCAAGAGCAGATGATGATGCAGCAACAGCAGCAGATGATGATGGTGCCGCATAATTCGTATACGCCTCAATATTCTGCTGCCCAGCAGATGCCACAAATCGGACCGTCAAATCCGTTTGGTGATTTCTTCAACTATCCACAGAGTTCAATGCCACCACAAGGGAACAATATGTTACTTTAGAGGGTCAAGTTATTTTGCTTTTCTATTTGTTCATTTGTATTCTTTAGTTCTTTGTTTGAAGCTTGATTGTCTTTCCAGTAACTCTAAAGGTGGATTTGTAGGCAGGCATCAGTAAATACAGAATACTTTCTGTGTCTTATCATTTATGTATTGTTTTTTGTTAGTAATATATGCAATGAATGATTTAGAGGGTGTTTGACTAATCTTATTTAAAAGGTATTAAAAGCTCCTACATTTTAGAAAATATTTTTTAAGTTTATAAGATGTTATTAATAATATTTTTATAATTAAAACTAAGTTAGTTTATTAGTATTTTTAAAATAAGTTAGACACATTTTATTTTTTTTAAAAAAAAAGGTTTTTTTTTTAAAAAATACTAAATACTTTTTTATATTTTATAAATTCTCATATATTTTATAAGAAAATTTAAAAACCTTATAAGCTCACCTAACAATCTCTTAATTACTCATCTGAAACGATCAAATTGCATGTTCCAAAAAGAACACGGGATTCTAAAAAAGGGAAGAAAAGACAAACGTGACTCAATCTTGTATTTTTTGACAAGATTCATAACCCATGTTTTAAAGTGAAGTGATAGACGATGGGCTTCGTATTTGAAAATGAAATGTTTGACTCTGCGAAATCCATGTCCTGTGGACAGCTGTCGAAGGTTTATAGGATGCTTTGTATTACGTTCTTATGACCCCCAAAAGTTTGTGGAGACTTGAGCAGATTATCATTTTGTAAAGAAAAAGAAAAGGTAAGATACATTTTGACGCTGCATGTGCAAGGAATCAAAATTGAAGAAAGCTATTGTGTATGAACATAATTATTTTAAAACAATAAAAAAAATTATAGATACAAAATGAATTTATTCAACACGTAAATTCATGCAGAATTTTTAGATGTTATTTTTATCATTAAGTGGTTTTTAAGATTTGTGACCTCCGAAAAATGAAGTCTTAAATCTGAATTACACAAAATTTATGGAAAAATAAGAAATATAATCAAATTTGTTGCATAAATAACAAAGTATAATTAAAAAAATAGCATGAAGTTCATGTGAAAAGGACTCTGTATTTTCTACACTCCAAAATCCAAACGCAGTCTTGTATCATGCTAGTGTCTTTTTGGCGGCTTTTCACATAGTAAAAGTCAAAATACTATATATATCCATAGCAAATCCACGAACCTACCTACTCTACGTCCGCAGGTCCAGGTTTGACCCTGACCCGAAGCCCAATTACCCGAGGCCACCTCTTTATCCACATTCCATTCACATGACCAAACACGTATATATGCACGCAAAGGCCGACCTCACGATCATCCATTTCCTCTTTCCAATCCAAGCCGGTTTCTCGTTTCTCAATATTTAACTCTCTTCATTTCAATCATCTGATGGCCATGTCTCGAATTCTGTCCCAATCCCTTCTTCCCCGTGCTTCTCTCCGTCCCCCGACTGCCCTAATCAGCCACCACCGGCACCGCTCCAACAAATCCCACCACGCCCAGCTCATAGAGGTGGACCTCGATGGGCCCTCCTCATCGCAGCCAGATTCACCGGAGGCCGCTGCCGAGGTCATCACTGTCGGCATCAAGAAGCTTGAGGAGGCCATCCATAGCATCATCGTGCGCCGCGCGGCGCCCGATTGGCTCCCCTTTCTCCCAGGGTACTCCTACTGGGTCCCACCACGTGCCACTTCCATGCGCAATCATTCTGCCGGTAGTATGATTGAGGTAATCGGCAAATTGACTTCTTCTTCGGGGATGACGAGGAATCGGCGCGTACAGCACGAGTTGTTGTCGGAGGATGAACAGATGTCCCTTACCTCTGCAAAAGGCTGGCCTTCGTCGGCATTTTTCGTCGAAGGTAATTAAATCAATTACGATTAATTGATTACCGATGCGATCTTTTTGGTGTTTTGGTTTTGGGGGGGTGGGGGGTGGGAATCAAATGGATGTATGAGATTGAAGTAATAATCCTTTTGTGATCTTGAAATAACATTGAATGATTACTTAGGTCTTTTCTCTATTAAAGTTTTCATTTCATTTTTTATTTTTTTGGAGATCTAGAATGCTTGACGAGTGGTGAATTGCTAATTTCATTAGAACTAAAGAAAAAGAAAAAAATTTGCCATTTCACTTCTCCTTCTTTAATTAAATGGTCAACTGCAACTTAATATTGATGTTTTGGATTAAAAAATTGAGCTCGTGAGATGCTACCGCTGAGAAACTATACAAGTGGGTGTATCAGCTGTTGAATTACATATTATCAGGTACGCATCCAAAGATTCACAAACACACTAGGTCAGTAATCTAGGTGGTAGCGTGAAATTTCTTCAAAATGTTAGTGTTTATGATAACTGTTAAATGAACCTCACTGTTGATTTATAGTGATGATTATGTTGGACGGGGATTGAATTGATCAAGAAGGGCATTGAGTGTGAATAAGACGCTGGTAAAGAATTTTCAGGTCAAACTTCAAGTCTACCAAGACTTTTGTGATAACAAATAGGCCTTGGAAACTTCTGATTCATTTGCTTATTCTATGGTGCTCCAGGAGCAATTAGTGGAATGCAATTAATTATTTCATGAAACTGCAAGTATAGACGTGTACAAAGGTGCCCCAAAACACAATAATGTTTGAGTCTACAAAACTGGTAAAGAATTTTCAGGTCAAACTTCAAGTTTACAAGACTTTTGTGATAATAAATAGGAAACTTTGGAGAATTCTGATTCATTTGCTTATTCTATGGTGTTCCCGGAGTAATTAGTGGAATCCAATAGATTATTTTGTGACAATGCTAGTATGGACATCTACAAAGGTGCTCCAAAACACAAAAATGTTTAACTTGCAATTAGTTTGGGAATAACTAGCTGGCATGCCACTAATTATACCAAGACCGCCTTAGAATTCTGTGATGTACTATTCATCACGGTGGGATGTTGCAAAATCGATTTGAATTTTCCCAAGTTGGTAAAGGTGAAAAAGAATAGTAACCTTAAAAATAACTGGAGAGAAGCAAGGGACTGCTGACATTTTGGCAGTTGAGTTTAGGTTAGAAGAGGAAAAGACTTGAGACTGCTATTGCACACTCATGACGATTGGATGACAACAGTAACAAAGAAGTGGGTTGGACAAGAAGAGGCTGTTGGTTTATGGAGCATTTAGGAGGCTGGAAACTCTCAGGAAGTTGTGACTGGAGAAGGGAACTTTTGGGACAGGAAAATAAATTGTTGTGTCAGTTGAAAACTTTGTCTGTCAACTTAGTCAGTATGTTATCCTGTGTTGTATGCGTTCATCTTTTGGATTGTCTTCATTGTCTTTTTTCTCATTGATATTTCTGTGAATGGCTGGGGTGCTCTGTCCCTCCCACATTTTACTACTTGAATAAGCAAAGCTTGACTCTAGGTAGTTTTCGATAATAAGACATTACTGCCAATTAAAGGTGAGTGCAGGTGATTATGTTGACTTGTGTATGCTCAACTCCTCGATACTGGAAGACCCTAGCTCAAAATCTCACAATGCTGTCTTTGTGCTTGTCTGATGCTTGAAAGACATCAGATAATACTGCATGCATATGAAGAGATGATAAAGGGGAAACTTATGATTGGAACCTCCCTCCCCCAGCATCTTTTTTAACATTTCTGAGCGACATACTTCAAAGTTTATGGTCATGCTTTCTTGGAAATTTGTTATTTGGACTTCTTTCTGATATAATATAATTTCAATTGCTGGAATTTAGTTACCTAAAAATAAAACAAAGAAAGAAAACATGACCTTGCAATGTTGAAAATTTGTTGGAAGGCCATTGTGGACAGATACGACAGTTGTGTGTGTATTTCTGATTGCAATCTTTTGCACTGTAGGTACTTCACCCACACATCCAATTCCAGTGGTGGAAATGGAGGTGAAAATTCGAGATAATGTGGAGAATGCAGATGATACATCTAACTCTGAGGATGAGGAAGGATGAACCTTAGCTTCTAGTAAAATGTGGTCTCTAGGGTGAGTCGATGACCTTACTAACTGTTTTGTGTTTGCATAGTCTTGTATCTTAGAATTTAACTATCCATGATATTCTTAAATATTGACTGATTTCTCATTCTTCAAAGCAAAATTTCCCTCCTCCTTCCGATCTACTTTCTTTTGGCCATGAAGTGTTATGAACTATATGGTCCTTGAATGATTTGTGCTGCGAAATCGTGTCAACTCTTGTGAGTGTATTGTGAAGAGATACCTGAGTTATTTGTCTGGCTGAAAGTGCTATTCCGTTCCCCATGATTTTGTCTCATTTTGCAGATTCGTCACCATTGTAGATATCCGGAGCATGGAGAAAAATGGTAAAAGGAGAAGCCAACATGAAGGGGAAAAAGGGCAGGCAGATAAAAATGTGTACATATGGATCCTTTTCAGAGCTTGATATGATTAAGTTCATTTCATGTACTTGTTTGCTCAGCATCTTATTCTGCCTGACCACAGAATGTATATTCTGAAAAAAAAATAAAAAGAATCATGTTTTAGCCATAAGTTGTAGTTTCACTTGTATGGCCTGAAATAATTAATATGCCGAGCAATTAATATAAATGCCTTTTTTTTATTTTCCTTAACCATGATGGCAAATTCTATTTATCTTCTTTTACAAAATTGAACGTGGTTGTTATTTGGCTGGATATGATAACTGGATTGTCTCATATTGCACCATTTAATCATTCTCATGGCTGCTTATACCTTCAGTGGCCCGCTGAACTGGTTCTTTACCTGGATTATCATTCGTAGCCACTGCAAACTTACCCGGTGCATAATCTGATTTATCTTGAGAAGGTACGATGACCAAAATTGTTTTATCTGTATGTGTTTTTTAAAATTTGTTTTCACATTATCGACACTTTACGGTAAAAGCAACCTGTAACAAACTTCTTTTTCTAGCTTCTCTTTCATGTACATTTGTTAGTTCAAATCTTAGGTTATTGTTGTTGATTGCCTCTAATGAGCGCGAGTTTGAACAATGTCTAAACGCAACTGAAGATTTTATAATTGAAAGAAGGAAAAATCACTAAACATTTCCATAAATGTTCTTTTAAGTTGGATTGATCACCAGATGAGGTATTCAAGTTTTTGAGTCAATAAGTTTTTAAAATGTAGTATCTAAGCCTTTAAGCCAACTGCACAAGTCATAGAAATTCAAATTTATGGCGTTCGACAGATTTCTATGCTTAAAATAAAAAAATAATAAAGAGATTTTTTTCACAATTTATTTAAAACTCTCCAGCACCTATTCATAGACATTTTAAGATTTTTGTCATTTATCCATTAAGACATTAAATTCTCAATTACCTGTTCAATTACGAAATATGTTTTGCAAACTCTCGAGAGAAGATCCAAAAAAGAGTTAAAAATTAGGAGAATATATTTACAAAAACAAATATGTATTCTTAAATTGCATCTAATAATATTTGTTTTAACATATGCGGTTTTTATTTCAACTTTTAATTTTGCATGGCATCATTCAAATTCACAACAAAGATAAAATACAATATAATTTAATTTTGCATATTCTCAAATGTAATATCCATTTTGTGTTATTAAATAATAATTTTTTTCTTAAAAAGATTAAAAAGATATTATTTTTTCTTCTAATCACATAAAGTAAAATGAATCTAATAAAATAAAGGACTTTAATTGAAATTAAATTTTTGATATATTGCATAAAATAAGGAGATTTCTAACCGAAATATGTTTTAAAAAAAATTCCAATCTCGATTTTTGACGATTAAAAGAATGCATATTGAAAAGGTGAAAAATGCTGGAGAAGAAAAAGTATCACATATTATGTCAAACTCATAGTATTATTTTTACAAATTATGACACACTAGATCCAAAAATAACAACTAAAGGTTTGTTTGGTTACGTTTCCCCGAATAATATTATTTTGAAAAAATATAATCAAACATATCTTTATTTTCTCTTTAAAATGCACATTATTCAATATATACATATATATTGTATATATTATATATATTTTATTATTATTCTAACATTAAAAAAATTATTCATTTTCATTTTTACCTCAAAAACCCAACAAAAAAGCATTGATTTGACTGCTATAGTCAAAAATGTCTCTTCCAAAATATAAACAAATATACCAAAAAATAACTTTCACATTTTTCAATCATTTATTCTCTTAAAATACATAATAAAATCAAACAAAACACATAACCAAATACTACCTAAATTTATTTATGATAAATTAACTAAATGTCAGTTACATAGCATAATTGTATTTTATACATAGCATAATTGTTGGCCTAGACAAGATTTTGCATTTTACCGTAGATATTATGGTACTGTTTGGTTATGTTTTTTATTTGATTTTATTATGTGTTTTGAAAAAATGAATTATTGGAGAATGTAAAAATTATTTTTTGGTATGTTTATTTATGTTTTGGAGGAAATGGTTTTTTTTTTTTTACTATAGCAATCAAATTAATGCTTTTGTGTTGGGTTTTTGAGATGAAAATGGAATGAAATGAATTTTTTAATTTAGAATAATAATAAAATATATATAATATATGTATGTATATATTGGAGAATGTGCATTTTAGAGAAAAAATGAACCAAAACAATGTTGTTCTGGGGAAACATAATAAGACCTGACCATTTTTTACCCAAACCCATGGGTACCCAAAAAAATACGGGTAATGGGTCTCATTTTTTCAACCCAAAAAATTATGGATAATTTTACCCGTACCCAATTTACCCGTCGCTTTTTGGCCCGACCTGTGGGTAACCCATTTTTTTAAATATATATATATATATATATATTTACATTTAAACATTGCGGGACTTATTTAAAAGTACCAAAAGCACTTTTCCATTATGTGATTAGTCCCCACTTGATTTTTTTTAAAATAAACTCTCTAATTTTGTTTAAATATTAGAGATCACTCCCTACTCACTTGATTTGACAAAAATACCTTTAAATATAATATTTTTCACTTATTTTTTTTTTTCATTTCTTCATCATCCACACAAGCAAACAGTAAACCATAGCATATATACTTTCATTACCAGAAATAGAAAGAAAAGAAAAAGTGTAATAAGCTCCAAGACGAGAACGAGAATAATCGTCAGAGCCAACAACTATCAACCCGATATTTGCATTGTCTTCTTCTTCTCCTTTTATTTTCATCATTTTTGGGTTTCTTCTTCTTTTCAGTTGCTGCTAAGTTTCTTCCAGTAGTAAAACTGAAGTGTTCAATCAAATATTGGGGAGTTGTCGCTACAAAAACTAGCTCCATATAATGTCAATTAAGGATAGTATAACTTTAATGGACATATATATTAATCTCGCAAAAAAATAGAGTGAAATCAATGCTAAGCTCTTCAGTTTGCAATACATAGCTCCATATCAAAGAGTGTACGTGAGTTTGATTGATAACAATGATATCATAACTATGGTCTTACTGCATTTGATATTAAATATGAACATTGTTGACATCCTAACAAACCGAAAGGATGAATCAAGCAGTAGTGCAAAGAAGAGTAGTAATGTTTTAAGGTAATACTTCTATAGAATCTAAAATTATTTGGAGTATACAATATTATACTTTATTTATTTGAAAATCTTTCTCTACTTGGAGTATACAATATTATACTTCATTGCAATTAAAATTGTATTTCATCTCACAAAAATTATACCCTATTATGTAAATTTTATACTTCAAGTATTCTATTAATGGATTATCCAAAATTGTACGACAACTTCTAACTATTTATACTTGAAGTGTTTCTAAATTGTACTTTTTATTTTCTGAAACTATATTTCATTTT
>JACGDI010005646.1:619729-742398 GCA_014898725.1 Jacaranda copaia | reverse complement strand
ACTTGATTACATGAAAATTATACTTTATTTTGGCAATTATGTATTCTATTTAGCATGAAATTGGCATTTTTGCATGTTGTCTGAGATATTAGTTATTTTGTACCCCAATATGGGAGAATTATTTTTTATTTTCATGACAATTGTACTTTATTTTGGCAATTATGTATTTAATTTAGCATGAAATTAGCATTTTTTCATATTATTCGAGATATCAGCGCTTTTGTATTTCAATCTGAAAGATTTATACTTGATATCATAACATTTGTTCTTCATTTTGGCCATTATGTACTTCATTCTTTAATATTTTTACTAATATTGTTGAATTGAAATTTGTTACATGATTTTCTTTTTAAGTCTTGGTAATTAATAACCAAACTCTAAAAATGTGTGTAATATTTATCATATGAATAAAATAATATTAAAATTTTAAAGTGTTAATCACTAGTATTCAACTAATGAATGTTATCAATCGTAGTCATATAAAGAATACTTATACTTTCAAAAATGTAAACAAATATACATTTAATGACAATATCCACCATATCACCCATACAAATATGTACTTTACCTGATCCGATAATTTCAAAATATTATATTTGATTATCACTACAATTATTGGAGACTAATTATTTAATTGTAATAAGTGTACTTCAACACAACATCATTTATACTTTGTTTGTTTTATATTTGTACTTTATTTTCATCATATTGTACTCAAATTTACTATCTGATTTTAATTGAATTGAAGTGTACTTTAACATAATACTATTTATACTTTGTTTGTTTTATATTTGTATTTCATTTTTATCATATTGTACTCAAATTTACTATCCGATTTTAATTGAATTGAAGTGTACTTCAACATAACATTATTTATACTTTGTTTGTTCTATATTTGTACTTTATTTCCATCATATTCTACTTAAATTCATTGTCCGATTTTAAATAAATTGAAGTGTATTTCAATATAACATTATTTATATTGTGAACACATAACACCATTTATACTTTATTTGTTCTACATTTATATTTTATTTTTATTATATTATACTCAAATTCACTGTCCGATTTCAATTGAATTGAGATGTACTTCAACATAACATTATTTATATTTTGTTTGTTTAATATTTGCACTTCATTTTTATTATATTGTACTCAAATTCACTGTCCAATTTTAATTTAAATGAGATGTACTTTAACGTAACACCATTTATACTTTATTTGTTCTATATTTTTACTTCATTTTTATTATATTGTACTCAAATTTACTACCCCATTTCAATTTGAATGAGGTGTACTTCAATGTAACACCAATTATACTTTGTTTGTTCTACGTTTGTACTTTATTTTCATCATATTGTACTTAAATTCACTGTCTAATTTCAATTTAAATGAAGTGTACTTAAATGTAATATCATTTATACTTTATTTGTTTTATATTTGTACTTTATTTTTATCATATTATACTCAAATTTACTGCCAGATTTCAATTAAATTGAGGTATATTTCAACATAATATCATTTATACTTTGTTTGTTTGTTCTACGTTTGTACTTCATTTCCATCATATTGCTTCTAAAATATACTGCAGATATATAAATTATATACTACACTTTCAATTAATATATACTGCAGACTTGAATATTTTTGTACTACATATGCTTCTAAAATATATTGCAAATACACACATTATATATTATATTTTCATTTAATGTATACTGTATACTTAAATATTTTATACTACAATTGCTTTTAAAATATACTACAGATACATAAATTATATACTATATTTTCAGTTAATGTATATTACAGGCTTTAATATTTTTATACTACAGATGCTTCTAAAATATACTACATGTACACAGATTATATACTATAATTTTATTTAATTTGCAGACTTGAATCTTTTATTCCACAGATATTTCTAAAATATACTGCAGTTATATAAATTATATACTATCCTTTTGCCTAATGTCTACTACAAGATTGAATATTTTGTACTATAGATAATAGACTATCACATTCAGATAATTTCACAATATAATTTTAGGTTAAAAGAAGTATAAATCCCAAGAAAGTAAAGTACAACTTTTATGCCTTTTAAGTACAAAACAAATGCTTTCCATCTTACAACAAAAATCATATATATATCAAATGGGTTTAAGTGTTTAACAACTAAAAAAGGAATAAAAACTGTAAACATGAGAAAATAGACAAGAAAAAAGTGTAACACTAAAAAATTATGGACATTTAAAACTGTAAATGCAAAAAAGAATCTCTTGATTCTTTTGCTCACTTCTTTTTGTACTTCGCTTCTTGTTACTGATATTTTTCTTTCAATTGTCGTAGAAAATAGAAGAAATTTGGGTATATTTTCTTTTTCATCATATTCTTCTAGTGTCAATGGCAGATGAGTGGTTTTCGTGCCCTTTTGTTTGGTCGCTTGGAAAAGTCGTCTATTTCAGGGGAAAAAAAAGGAAAACATCTTCTTGAAGAAAAGAACGCATTCTCATATATTTTTGTTTTTTTTTCAACTACAAGGGTATATAAGTCTTTATAAAAAAATGGGGAGTGATTCCTAAATTTTATGGAAAAGTAGGGAGTTTAGTATATAAAAATTCAAATAGGGACTGAACATTAAAATGAAAATAGGTTTAGGAATTTTTTTTAATTAACCATTAAACATTTATAACAAATTAAATTAAAAATTATATCTTAAAATAAACCCTAAATAATTTGTGCTAGAACTTGGTTGTGTAGTTATGATGTTGATGGTAAGTTGATTAAGGTGTTTTGTTTTATTAGCAACATTACCTATTTCTTTTTAAATATTTGTTATTGAGCATATATTCTTTTGTAGGTTATAATAAGTCAAGTGATGAACAACTTGTTGTGCATATTTTTATAGATGCAACATCTTTTTCCACAAGAACAATAATATTTAATTAATATTTATACTTTCAATTCAAAAATTTTTGGCATGTAATGGAATTTAAGTTTAAACAATTGAATGCGATGTAATTTAAATTTGGTAGATTTTGAATACCTAATATGTAAGTTTTAACTTTTAAATTACAATATTTTTAATATGCTTAAGGTATTTGTTCAATTTAATATTTAAAATTTATAGTCTTTTTTTGAAGTTTTATTTAGTTAATATTTGAGTAATATCATGTAAGTTATAAGTTGGACATTAATTTTCTTTAAATATATATAAAAAAAATAACAGATACCCGCGGATTACCTGTTACCCGTGAGGATTGAAGACAGGTAATGGGTGCCTTATTTCTTACTCAATAAAAAATAAATAAATTTATGCATCAGTAAATTTATCCAATTTATAATTACCCACCTATGGATTATCCGTGGATCACCGTCTAAACATAACCAAACAAAGGGTATGTAATTTGTTGGTTTGACCAAAACCTGAAATTACACGCAACTCTTTTAACAGTACTGTACATCGGAGTTTAACCTGTTGTACGTTTCTCCGAGCCCGCCAACTCAGGTCGCTTCCGTGGCAGGATTTTATTGGAGATAGCGCGGAACGACACGTATAGTTCTGAGCACTCAATATTAACGCCAAACCAAAACAGAAGTCGAAAAATACAAATTAAAAATAACATTAAAAAAGAAAAGAAAAAGGAAAATAGAGCACAGCTCTTTGGATCTTCATCGAGCAATTAGCAATGGCAGAAGTGCCCGAGACCCAGCCCTCGACCTCATCCTCCAATCAATCTTCTTCTCAAGACTCCCTCGACAACCAAATTCCGGTTATTGTTTTCTCTATTTTTCTTAAATTCGCTTTTTTTTTAAATTAAAAAGTTTGTTTTTTCGAGGCAATTTGTTATGCTTTTCTAGTGGTTTTGTTAATAGGTGCGGTTTTGCCTCATTTGATGTCGGTTTAGTTTTCCTTTTTCCTTTTTCCTTTTTCCTTTTTTTTTGTTTCTCCCTTCTTACGGTTATTTATTTTTGCTTGTTCATATTAAGATTTTATTTTCTTTGGACTGTTTAATATTTTTCATACATTTTGTTTGTTTTAGTTTTAGGGGCAGTCTTTTCTCAGTTTGATGTCACAGGAAATTAATTATAAAATATTGTTGGTTTTATGAACTTTCTTTTTTTGTTTGGAAGTCAAAGAATGGTAATGAAGATTTGAGGTTTTAATGGTACGGATATACATATATCAGGAGTAAGATAGGAAAAAAGAGGAATTATCTGCAGTGTGAGGGTTCATATACGCTGTGTTTTCGGGAAAAAAAAGCTTACCTGCATTTTCAGTTGTCACTTGAAATCTCAAATTACCAAGGTGAAGAAATGAAAAAATATTTTTGAGGTTACTAATAGGTAGTTATATTTCTGAGGGAGAAAATGGAAATCTGAACTTTGTCGAGAATGAGCTTTGACACAGAATTTTCTTGTACACTAAATAAAATTTTACTTCAACATCCAAATGAACATTAGAGATCTCCAGGAAAAGATAATGTCTACTGTATTTTGGAAACAAAAATTGCGGCAGCACTTATATTCCTACTAAATGAATGTTCCATACCATGCCATAAGCACATTCCCTTTTTTGTGTTACATATGAATATGTAGGACGGGTTCAACCATCGAAGGCCAATAATATTAATTTTCTCAAGTCGAATTTTGAACTTTTTCTGTGAATGGTGTTTTTCAAATTCACTGATATCCACATAGAATAAATATGTACACCTTCAATTTTAAGGAGTTTGTGAATGGTGAATGCACCGATACAAGGAAGCAGTTAAAGTTAGAGGGCAATTGGCATGCGGGGATTTGGGTGGGAAAGGAATGAATATTAGGGTGACATGGAATGAAGATGAGAAAGTAAATGTATTAATATAACATTTCCTGCGTTTGGTATATGAAGAGAGTATGGAAGGAATTTGAATCCAGATTTCTTGATTCATATTGTTCATAGGTTTGGTAAATAGTAATAAGTTGGTAGATAGTAAAGAAGTCGACTAAGTAACTAAAATAATTTAAGAATTTTGACGAATGTTATTTTAGCAACATAAGATAATTCTTTCCCAACCCCCTAGAATAGCCAAACTCATGTGGGAGTACTAGAATGACTATTCCTATTTGTTGTGAATTGGGTTTCTCTAAGAATTGGTGATTAAAAATATTTGAAATAAACTTGGGAACGATCATTTTATTCTCTATCTACTTCTGCGTACCAATTACCCTCTTATTGTCGTGCTCTGATCTCATGTTTATTGAAGAATGAGTCGGCGACTCATAGGTAGTGACTTGGTTAAGAGAACCCATTGGAGTTGTAGTGAAAGTGAATTCTCATTAAACACCAACATGGTACTTCATGTTGAACATTTCCTTAAATCAACATTCTGGTCTAATTTCTTAGGCTTTGTTACAGGTGCCTACATTTGGTGGCTTAAAATCACCAAATGGCAATATCCCAATGCTTCCTATCATGTATCCTGCACTTGTTCCGGGGTTATTTCCTCCTCAGCAGGACCAGGAACAGATGAATCGTGGACCTGGCCTATATGCCGTTCCGGTTCTTCCATTTATGCAACCTATTGTTGGGTTTCCTCCGAATACTCTTATCCCGTTTAACTACAGTATACCAACGTAAGTTTCCTGCATTTTGGCACAACTTCAGGATTTATGAGACATAATCTGGTATTAATATTTGTTTTCAATTTTAGGCTTTAGGCTGGATGACTGCATCATTTAGCTGTGTTGATTATTAAACCCGCCCACCCATTTTTATAGCTGAAATTAAGTTTTACTGAATGACTCCCTTATTTGTTCTCTTGTTATTTTCAATCCCTGTGCTGTCATCAGTGAGCGCAGTTCTCCAGAGATGAGAGAGGTTGGTGGAGAGCAGGGACAACCAGGGGAGCAACCACAACAGCAACAACAAGCTGGGCCTCAAAGACAAGTTGTTGTTCGGAGATTTCAAATTGCTATCCAGCTTGATTTATTGCTCATCTTGAAACTGGCAGCAGTTATTTTCTTGTTTAACCAAGATGGATCTAGACAGCGGCTTACTCTCCTTGTGTTTTTTGCTTCACTTGTTTACCTGTAAGTAGTTGAGAGTACTCTTATGTTCTTTTGCTATTACCCTCTCGGCAATTTCGAGAAGGTAATTTCTGTGATTCTAGTTTCTCCGTGCCCTGTGAACTTTGCATTTCTCAGAAGTTCTTGTTGTTCATGTGCCTGCATGTCTGCATATAGTTTTTAAAACCTTTGGCTTGGCATTTTACTGTTGGATAATTCAGATACCAGACTGGAGCTCTTGCACCAGTGATACGATGGCTTTCCCAAGGAATGCAAAGGGCAGCTGCACCTCCTCAACCACCCAGGGCTGCCATCCGAGCTGACAATTTACCTGCTGCTGGGGCACGAGGAAATGATAATGTTGATGTAGGAGGTAAAAAATTCAGGTTTCATTTTTAACTGACCTTTGCAAGCATGCATTGAGCTTTAATGATTTATTTCTTTGTTCTAAGCCTTGACATGCTCCAGAGCTTAAAACAAGTTCTGAAATAAGTGCACACACTCAACATTCCCCTACTTAAATAATATTCTAATCTTCAGTAATTTTAAGGAGAATTCCTATTTAATGTTGCCAATTGAGTTGTCTGCGTGTACCCTTTTGGCCTTGTCTGCAGTTAGTTGTTTCCTGTTGGACTCTTCATGTCAAAAACTGTAAGGCATCCAGCTGGCTAATTGATCAGAATATAAGGATGGCAACCTTTATCTCAATGATTCATGGCCTGCAATTTTATTAATGAGCATAACACTTCTCTGCTGAAGAGGAGTAGAATAATAAAGAGCATACATGGATAAAAGAACTCAAATTCGATGAATATATCTATCCAGATGTGCTTTTGTAGCTTTGATTGGATTTGATATTTATTCTCATCCATTTTCTCTCTCTCAATGGACCAAACTGCTCTTGGTTTGATGAATGCGTCTTTGCTTTAAATTGGAGGTGGAAGTAGACTTCATTAGGATTTGCTGGGTCAACCAATACAGGGGGAAAAATCAATCTAGTAGTGGTTCTCACAATCCATTTGGTAAAAAGCAGTTTTTGACTTAAAGGGGAAGTCTTACATCCACACAAATGCGCAAACTTGCACACACATATTGCTTTACATGATTATACATATCTGCATATGCATGTGTATACCTGCTTGTGTCACTATTTTTAATTTCTGCTGCTCTTTTCCCTTAAATGTCATATGATGGAATCCTAGTGTACTACAAGTTACTAAAAATACAATCTGTGACATGCTAGAGGGGCAACCTGTAGGAGAGGATGAGAATCAGCAAGCGAATGATGGGAATAGGGCTATTGAGAATGAGCATGCAGCAGGGGAACCCGGGCAACGTGAGGCTGGCAACCGCTGGTGGGGAATTGTAAAGGAGATCCAAATGATCATCTTTGGTTTCATTACTTCACTTCTTCCCGGCTTTCACAACATAGATTAGGCTATAAATAGAGAATTGAAAGATAAAGGAAAAGCCCAAGAAAGTTTGAATGGACATTGTGTTATGTATACTCGGTTGTCTTAGCTGTGGTAGGATAATGATTCAGTATATGGAAACAGATTGGATACTCGATTTGATTTTTTATAGGGACTGGCATCATTGTGAGAGTTGATAAGACCATTTTCCTTCCTGAAGCTATTTGAGAGGTAACTCCTTATGTAACCAAAGTGGGCTTGTTTGTTTCTTGAACTTTGGTCTTCTACTTCAGTTGTGGCTTAATATATTGAAATGGAACAGGGCTTCTAATAAAGTTTATATGTCGATAATTTTTAGAGACGAGCTTCCTTGTTTTAGTTTCTTGCATGTGTATTCTATAAGAGTGATGTTTATGACATTAAACGTGCATACTGCTACGCATTTTGTATTGGCAAAGTACTAGACATGGAATTGATGCTTCTTTTTCCTAACAATTTGACAGCAATTCGTGTTGACAAAAAGGCACTAGACGTGGAATTGTTCAAATCATACTAATAACAAATTCAGAAAGACTTGGTAACGAGAACGTAAGAAAGAGAAGTTCATATCAAGAGTTGCATTGGATTTTACTAGTGTTATTTTGTATACCATGTATTCGGAGAAAATAAAATTTTATTTCCATAAAAAAATGTAAGAAGAGAGTGATTTTAAAAGAAGCAAGACGCTCTTTTGTTCTATATATTGTCAAGTAACTTTAGGAAATTTTAACTTTTAGTTAATTCTTATAGCTAGCATTCACTCTAAAATATATTTTAAAAAAACTCAATATGTCCAAACCATCTCGGAGTTCATACACACTTTTAATTATGTATGTGATATACTATCTAAAAAATTAGAATTATTTTACTTTTGTTCATTTATGAATACACTAAATGATATGTCTTAAACACGTACCAAAATCATACTCCGTTGAAAGTGTTTGATACATCTAACATGTATCAAATCAACCCTATGATAAGAATTTTCAATCTATAGATTGCAGTCCGTGGATAAGAACTCTTCTGAGCACTTGGCCTTCAGAAAAGGAATCGAAAGATGGCTCGACCAAAGGCTCAGCCGAAGGAAAAACTTTTTCAATCGAAGGTGAATTCAAATATCACTTTAAGCCAGTTATTGGCCGTATTAGTAGGGCTAGTGAACAAGTTTGGGAATAGGAATGGTTCTTAGGAAGTGAAGCAACCTCTTGTCTTTGCAAGGTTTCAGTTCTACACACAGAAAAAGATGCTTGCCTTGCTTACTGTTCCATTGATTCCTTTTCACCGGCGTGAGAGCATTTCATCGGGCTTTGAAGTCAACTAAGATTCCTTCATGAACTTTTCAATCCGTGCGCTTTCATTGTGATAATTGTGTTGAAAGTATTTGATATGTATCTAAATGTTTTTTCTGAGGTATCAATGCCTTATAATTAAAACGAAAAAGGTGCTAGACATAATTATTAAGCTGGAGCTGGAAAAACTGGAGCCATCAATTATTCTAACAAACCATAAAACCCATAGCCACTATAATTAGACCAACCAACATGGCGAACCCGTCGATATGTAAGAATCATCTTGCAATAGCTCTCTTGCGAATAACTAATATCTCATTTTATCGAAATTCTGCATTTACAACGACCTTATGATAATATCAAAATTTGACTTGATACAAGAAATGCCGTACAACCATTTATTCTGTCACTCGAGAAAGAGAGAGAGAGAGAAAAATAATTAAATGAATGTACATATATATATATAGATTATATTACATCTCCGATAGAAGATTGCTAATCTTTCTAAGCTCTTTGAGTGCGGCCGTGGCTGTTACTTGTCCTTTGCCAACAAGACCATTCTTTGACAAGTTCTCCAACGTTCCCATTTGACCACTCCGATCCTGCTGGAACACAGACTCGATCACCTGCAAGGTCGAAATGAACTGGTTAAAGATGCCGTGAAGCTCAAGATCAGCTCTCAAACTGAAAGACTTTCTCAATTTCGTTGTATGACGTTGAAATGGGGCAGTGATTACCAAATTACCATAGCAGAGAAAGACCCTTTACTAGTCAATATCAAAATGGCATTTCATTTTGATTCTTAGAGATAATATGGTTAATTTGCCTAAGTAAAAATTACTGCAGTTGGATTGAGACCAGTACCTGAATGTTCTCAAGCATGGATTGACCAATATTCTTCAAACTAAACATCAAATTTTGGTCTACTGTCTCTGCCTTGCTGGTTTCAGAAGAGCTAACACGCCCATCGGCAGTGGAAATGCTGGCTTCATTGCTCTGATCACTTTGACCAATGCAAGCTTTTGCGTCTTCAGGAGCACTTGGTCTCTCAGATGTTCCTTCGCTGGCATTCCTTCCAAACTTCCATAACCATTGAAATTTACCAGATAGAAGTTTTCTCTCCTTCAGGCCGCCTGCTGCTGATTTTCTTATGGAATCATCACTTTGTGTGCATTTTGGAGAGAGACCATCCGGGGGATCCGAGACGGGAAGAGGGGAGCATTCTGGGTTAGTCCCAGAAAACTCTGCATCATTTTCATGAATCGATGAGTTTGATGCAACACTGCTTCTTTCTGATTCATTCTCATTATCACAGTTTCCATGAATAGAATTAGCTGGATCTGAGAAATTGGAAGAATTTTCTTCGCTCCCAGAGGCACCCAATGTGTTGTCATAGTTGTTATTAGCAACAACTTGTCTATTAACCTCCACTGAGTCTTGGCGGCGAACATCTTCATCAAACCCTGTATTTTCTTTATCTTCATCCAGTCCAAGCTGTCGTGCCAGATCATCCAACAAACTTCTCCTGACAGATGGCTTTGGAGTTCTGGTTTTTTCATTTTTCTTTGATGGGGAAGGATCAGATTCAGTTCTTGACAGGCGTAGCCTTACTCTATCGGACCAACCCTTTCGCTGGTTTGGAACTTGTTCTTCCACAGTACCTTGCTTCTGTTCTTCTTCCTTGTGCAAAACCCTCCACTTCTCTTCCCAGTAGCTATTGGGTACCATGTTTAGAGGAGTTCTTGGAGAAGTTGAATCAAGAGAAAGGCTATGACCCCTAGTAGTCATTGGCTTCCTTCCATCACACAACTCAGGGTAAATTGGTAGGGAATTTGAGTTGTTTGCATCTAGCGCCAGAGCATGCAAGGATTTCGCCTTTGCTAACAGCTTTTCAAGCCTTACATCATCTGGAAAATTCAACAATCTCTGAAGGCAAGCAGTAGCATTCTCAGTGGCAAGCAAGGAAGACCTCAAATTGAGTATTATTGAAACTGCAAAAGCACAAATGAATGCCCCCCTAGGCGATTTGAGAATTCCAAAGTTGAACTCAGCATCACCATCAACAGCTTTGTTAGACCTAGTATTTTCATGAGCGAAAATTTCATCCCAGATTACCAAAAGGTCTTCCAAAGAAAATTCGCGTCCAAACAGTACTCGTAGCCAGCGAAGGGCAAAATATTGGGGTTCAACTCCTAGTTCAACAAGGTGACAATGCAGAGATGAATCAACAATGGAAAGCAAGTGATACAGGGCAGCAGAAGCTTCAATTACAGGGGGAACTCCATTTTGCGAACTCCCAAAAGGAGAAGGAGAGAAAAACTCTGCCATGGCAACGGCAGCACCAGCCTGACTCATCGAAGCATCAAACATACAATAGGTATCATGTTCCATAAATTTCTCTGACAAGACAATACCAAGTTCACCTTCTGCTCCATAGGCATCACTTAGCAAAACAATATTTTGTATCCCTGGATCAAGTTCACTGAGACTACTAGCTTTCAGAGAACTATTTTCACATCCATTACCATCATCATCCGCAGATTCTGAGAATTTCTTAAAATCAAACTTGTATGTCAAGTCATTTTCATGGAAAGAAAAGCCATCAAATTTGTCAGCAAAGTGGTCATCATAAATTTTTCTCACTTCTGAGAGACGTTCCACATCAACATGAAGAACATACAACAGGGGAGCCAAGAGTTCATGCATACCTGTAAATAAAAATAAGGAGAAATCTATGAGTCCAAAAAGCTTGAGCAATCAATTTGGTTATTTTAACAACTAGAGAGACCAAATCAGATGTTAGGATTTTATTCTTCCAGTTTATGACAAGAATGGGGAATTATATACCTTTAGGCTGAAAAAAAGCACACATTCGGTGAAAGTCACAGTATAGAATATTCGACATTTATACTAAAAATAAAACATCCTTAAAAAATTTTATCCAAAAAATAAAAAAAAAATCCTTAAAAATATAATTCACCCTAACAATCCAGTTTAAAATACCTTCCCACATTCAGTCAAAACTTAAAAAGAGCTTCAGCTTCAGAACTATCAGAACACATAAATTTGTGTTACTAGTAACTGTTGCAAAAGGTGTATCAGAAATTAAACACAGAAAAATAAATTTAACCGACCTTGCCCATAGCCATATTCTGGGTGTCTAAGGCACCAAAGCAATAAAATTCTTCTTAACATGCCTTGGCATCCACTTGTCTGGAAATAGCTGCCTCTTTCAGGGTACAAGCGTGTCAAATCTTGATCAACCATTCTCTCCAGTTCCGCATTTCTGAAAAATCGGCCCCACATGCTGTCTGCAAGACAAATAGTAACAACAAATAGCTTAGAAATGAAACAATTACAATTTGTAAAGTTAAAAAACATTAACTGGGGTTCTAGACAAGAGTGCATTTGTGGAAATCACACATGAGATAATTGAATCAGCGAAATAAATGAAACAAATTTGTTATGCTATGTTTGGAACTTGGATTTGATTGATGAAAACACAAAGAAAAAATATTTCCTCCCTTTAAATGATATAATTTTGTGCTTTAACTTTTAGGCATTTTCGTTATTTCTTTGTCTTTTCCTCAATTAAATCCAAGGTCCAAGCATAGGCAAAAGGAAGGAGGAGAAATTTCAGAGAGGCAGGCAACAAGGAAATTTATATGGCCAGATTCCACAGAGTCAGAAGGTGATGCATACAACAGGAAATAGGCATATCATAGAACTCCTACCTGGGTTTTGGGACAGTGGATTGTCCATGACAAGGTCCGGAGAACTACTTCCATCTTTTGGCAAATGTGGATCAATTAGAAGCTGTCTCCTTAAGGCAGCATAACTGTATCAAATCATAAATTGAGTATAAGATTATGTTAACATAACACATAAACAGAAAATGCCCTTACGACCTAGTTAAAGTTTAGATTGATGTGCTGCCATTGAATCAAAGGTTAAATTTAGCTGGCTTACTTCCACTTTTCACTTGGAAATTTGCAAGGAGATAGATTCCACAACTTAATCTAGTTCTATATTTCAATATAACACAGTAACACAAGAACCAGCTGCTGCATTCAAATAATGGAAGAATGATATATTAAACAAAAAACATAATTTATTTTAGCTCCACTACTTAGGGAAACTTAATCAAGACTGACAAAATGTAAATATATCTCAACCAAAATGAAACGGTAACCGACAATCAGATAATCTGAAAACAAACATCGAACTTATGGCTATACAGTCCATCGCAAGGTAAAACACCCAAAAATTTTCTGGTACCACTTTTTGAAACCTAAAACTTAAAACCACACAACAGAGTTTCCTAATCCTCGGACTCAAATTCTTCATATTAATGGAATGTCAAGCTAAAGGGAAGAGACATAAAGTTAACATCAAACTAGGAATTTTTATTAAGGGGAAAAGTCAAATCTTGACAAGAAAAATCATATGGAGAAAAAAAGCTCCAGAGAAGGAACACCTGAAATACAGAGTGAATAGTATTTACCTTCTCCGAGAATTTGCGGTAACGCGGCGGAGATCATCGATGGATGCAGAAGGAGAAGACGGTAAAATCCCCAAATCTATGCGCCATTGAACCCCTCTAAGATCCCTAAAGCGACATGAACTTCCATAACACGAAGCCGTGTCAAGCATTGCGGTATCGGTTGCGACCGGCGACATGTTTCTATAGTATCTTCTTTTTCTTTTTCCTGTTTTCTTTCTCTTTGTCCCTTCAATTCAGCTCAAAATCCCACCAGAATCACGCAGAAATAGGCATCACGATCATCTTTAGATAACCAAAGATAGGATTTTTTTTTTTTCAGAGACCCTTCACCCTAAAAAGCCGGAAAATTTCAATTGTTCGCTTGGAAACTTAGAATTTATTATACAACTGCTAGAATTTACAAAGACCCAATGGCTCAAAACCCATCAAGATCATTTTTCTTGTAAAAGAATTGGATTTCTTCATACCCTTTTGGATGAAGCTCAGGAGAAGCTTCCAGCACAACAATAGAGTACGCGCAGTTGAGAACAGATCAAGAATTCCAGAGAGAAACAATTCTTTTGCACACAAAGTAGGCAAAGGTTTTATCCACAAAAAGAGAAAAAGGGTCTATATATTTATTTCTTTCGGAGAAGTAGAAATGCAGAAATCTAGAGAGAGAGAGAGATGGAAGGCGAAGGCAACTAAAATCACTAGAGGAATTTTCGAGAGAAAAAAGAAGATGAATGTGCTTTGGCTACTAATAATATAAGTATGATACTATACAACCAACCAATGAATTTTTATCTTCTCCTGGAATATTTTTCCACATCCCGCTGGAGAGATAGAGAGAGAGGAAATAAGAAGTTTGTTTTTCTTGGATTGAAAAGGGCTGGGCTCTTGAGGGCCTCTTTTATGTCTGGGAGTAGGCTCTACTACTCTGTTTGTGCATGGCTGAAGCAATCAAACACTCTTTGTGCCCATGCATTCATATCTATTGATAAGAGTTTTGATGCAATAAATGCTAATGAAATATTGAAAATTAGATTTTGTTGCTAATTAGTCCATAGTTATAAAATAATCTTTTTGTACTTATTAGGTTGAATAATATCAAATAATACAAATTTTATCATTAATATCAATAGTTCAATCTATCAATACATACAACTTAATTTTTGATGCATAAGAATTTTACATTTTAAGCGGTTGGAACTTGAAAGATTAAATTTTTTTAATATGAAAAGTACACTTATCAAACATATCATATATGCATAGTGAGACCTATATTATGTTAACACGGTAATTATTCATTATAAAGTGTTAAGCATTAATTTTAACAAGTACACATAACAAGTATGAAAAATAATAATAAATCAAAACTATTTCATATGTACAATTAAATTAGTTCGCATTCTGTATAGCCTAAATAGAAAATCTCATAATCATAAAAATTTAAGGTGTCAAATAGTTTAACTTGAGTTTAATTTTTCCTTCTAAGAATTTCCAAGAATTTGCTCCAACTTTGAATCTTCTTTTCCTTACACCTCTCTCTCTCTCGATCGAAAAAGGCCTAATCGCGTTACTTGTACTCATGAAATATGGTCCATTAGAGATACGATCAACTCTGCTTACCCTTTATCTCGTTCTCCTGATTTATTTTAATCTTTCTACTACTCTTTTTTTCCAATAGTTCAAGAAAGTGTTCTCTAAATAATATAAACGTTAGTGCTGTCATCAAATTTACTTTTACAATTAGTTAAAATTATTTTTATTTCTTTTGGGGATGAATTGCTTGTGGACCAACATCTGAATTCTTTTTCATTTTATTTTATTTTATTTTATTTCATTTCATTTCCCTAGTTTCTTCTCTTCTATTACTATTTTCATCTTTTGTGGTAATTAAAAAATTATCAAGTGGGCAGATAGAGTATTTTCAGTGGAATTCCCAAGCAGCCGGGGGAATCAACTAGACGACGCCGTACCTGTCAATTGCAATGGGCAAAAAATAAAAGAAAAAGGAAATTGAGGACAATTAGAAATATTCGGAGCATATCCTGAGTGACGTGGAAAATGCGTGTCATTTACTATCTCCTCTTTCTCTTCGCATACGAAGTCAAATTACAGAATGATACCGTTCCAATTCTCCAATGGCGGTGGTGACCCGGGGAACATGTTGGTATTAATATTGGTAGGGTACTTCTGTCTCATTATTCTGAAATATTGTAATGACTCAATTGCCCTCGGAGCCACCTTTGCCAAGTTTCTTGAGAAGGGATGTCAATTCGTAGAGTTTGGGCCGGGTTAAAGTGGGGATTATAATAATAATAATAATAATTTCTTCACTCTAAATTCGATTCAATTTGACGATAATTTAAAAATATTCAATTCTAATTCAATTTCATTTAGTTATGTTTAGGTCGATCTAATTTTCATCATGTTAATCTATCCATCCGAACTCATCGAATCCAATTTATCAACTTGATTCAAAATAATTATTTTTTTAATATTTATTTTCATTCTTAGAAAATTTTTATTGTATTTTTATTTCTTAATTTTATCTATTTTAATTACTAATAAATTTAACTAAGAGTAAGAAGTTTTTTTTTTAATTTTTGGGAATAAATTTTTTTGACATTTTAATAATATGCGAATAATATAAATTTATATAAATTAGAGAGGGATGGCAGTCTATACTCACCTCCTTACTCAACCTCTATATATTTAGAGATATATATTTATGAATCGCTTTAATTCTTAATTAATGTAATTAGATAGTTAAATGATACTTATTATTTTAAAAGTAATAGAATGACAATTATTGTGCATTTGTCGATATATTTGTGAAACAGTAAGATTGACCTGACGTCCAAATGCCTTCGATCTATCGAGTTCGATATCCTAATTGTCTAATACGCGCGAATGCATTTAATGATTTGCAGACACTGTCCATTCGCAACTAATGACGCCATCACCCACCGTCATCCACAATTAATGCAGCTACGCAGCTACTCCATCTACTAAATAGCTACACAACCTATTGGTCATTATTTTATAAATAACCTAAAAATCTCCTTGCGCTTTTCAGTAAAGTTTGCATGACTCTATAGGGGTTAATCAATCATTTCAATCCCATAACTTAAATTACTCTAACATTCTTGGCTTTCATTTGGACGTCATTCATTCATTTGCTCAATTTAACTTAAGAACCCAAGGATCTTAGGCAAGGCCTATCTTAAGAAATTTAATTTACTTCACTTTAGTCGTAGGTTCAATCCACACTCTCTTGATCAGTTTCTTACTGAAAGCTTTTGCAATTCATATTGCCTATACACTAAACTCACCCTAAATTTTTCACCATGCCAAATTGATGAGGGTGAAAATTTTATTTTTTGGGCTAAGCTAGAATTTAGGGTAAATCGACATGTTTGGTCGAGTGGTCCAACTCCAAAGAAACTTAGGGCTGAGATCTGCAATCACGTGTACACATCAGCCTAACCAAGGCACCGTCGGCTATAACACTCCGACGCTCAAGTTAGTACAAGAACGACTAGTTAAGATGAGCAGTAAAGTGAGGACTTTTAGTGAAGAATGACATATCTTGGGAGAAGCTGGCAATCGGGTATTTATAGCCTTCTTTAAGTGTGTGATATATTCAGGATGCCCTCAACATGCATGAAGAGGTCTTGTCCTTACATAGGGAGTTTTAGGTCATATTCCATTTCTATGTTATTCCAGGTGGCTTCATCTCTAGCTTTCGGAAGCAGAATAGTATATTGGTGGTGTATCTCCCATTAGGGGCAGCAGTAGAGGCGACACTAGGGTGGCATGCATGGAGGCATTCACCTATTAGAACGTAAATATTGCAGTGAAGGGATGTCGCAACAAGTTAACCTTTCTAGTTGATAAGAGGGTCGACCACAGAGTAAACTTTAGCTACATCAAAGGGCAGCTCTCATTGGGACCATCAACCAATTGAGTTCGACCTTCGTCCATAGCACCTTAATCAGGGCGAGATTAAGTTGCACAGTGAGAGTTCGATCCGATCAACAACATGACTGGGACTTCAAGATAAAATGGGCCTGGCCTAATACTTCACATGTAATTCCTAGGTTGATACCATTGGATTGGACTTGTTGGATCATTCCATATGATGAGTCCCCCTACTTTCGAATGCTGATCAAGAGCATCGATGAGAAGGATTAGGAAGTAAAGTTATGAAGTATAGAGGTTTAGCGGATTCGACCAAGGTTTAGCGTATTTAATGCATTTGTTACATTGAGCCACATGAAGTGCCAGACGACAGATGCGCTATTATTACAACTAATTAGATTCCCGTGTCCAGGTGCCTATAAATAGGCGCGGTTAAAATGCTCATTTTTCACTTTCACTGTTTTGCGTCCGGTCGAGTTCTATATTTATAATATTTTCTACCATTTGTTCAGTACCTTAGAGTTCGTCGAGATTTTGTAAATTTTCCTCCAGCTTATTTTGAGCATAGCATTTCCTTAAACATGTTAGGTGTGTACGATGATGTGAGCAACAAGGGAAGCGATAATGCGGTGAGTAGGTTAGATCAAACTCCACTCTAAGGGGAGAGTGGTAATGATAGTAGGTCGAGTAGCTCTTTAAGCAACAACTCGACCTCCAGCAACTTGAGTGATGAACGTGCTACTTTTGGAGGAGATGCTAACCTGAGTCAGGTGCTAGTGTCACGTGGTTGACTCTTCACCCCCAATCATTATAGTGAGATAACATAAAAAATTACTCCTATCAACCTTGCATACATTGGGGATCTCTATCATGTCCCTGCTGAGTTTGAGTTAATAGTCCTCAGTCTCGAGATATGATGCATCGACCTCTCAATTGATGCATTATTGTGTTTGAGGAATTCTTTAGGTATGGCCTCAGGTTCCCTCTTGCTCCGATAATAGTTGACCTGCTAATGGATCTAGAGGTCTGCACAACTCAGTTGTTACCCAATTATTTCTTGAGCATATAGAGTTTTGTAGTCCTTATGCACATATTCAACCAGCTAGCCACTTTCACTAACTTTTTCATTCTTTTTCATCTTTCCATGTTCCGAAAGTCGAGAAGCACTGAAGAGTCATGCTTTTATTACCTCACTGCTTGACCTCATTGAAAGTTTTTGGTCATACTAACTTCTTCCTATGGCCAAGAGTAGAAAAAACACTTTTTGTATATTCAAGGGCCTTGGGGGTTCAATATTCCGAGTGGGTGGTGGATGGGTCATGTTGAAATACTAGGTAACTAAACCCCAACGTAGCCTAATACTTTCGTTCGGGATTTAGTCGAGTTTAGCCAAATGAAGGCCTTGGAGTTTATCGAGGAGAGAAGTTTGGTGTTGGTTAGCTTGTCGCTAGCCCAACTGGACGTACCAACGAATGATCGACTAGGTAAAAAATACTGTTGATTTTGTGAATTTGTTTATTTACATGCATCTTTGTGTTTGATTTTAACGATTTATTTTTTGCATTGCTTGCTGTGTTGGCAAATCACATGGAGACTATGAACCGTGCAAAGTAAGAGGTTTTAGCTTGAGCACAAAAGAATGAGAAGCGTCACTAGGCTATTGCTACTCGATGAGAGGCCACTCTAGTCATAGCCCTGTCTACTTAAACGGCGCAACCATCTCTGTGTCGCCTGCTTGACCTACGGTGGCATCGAGCAATAACCTCGTTGGTCAGGACAAGAGGCCAATGATCGAATAGGGAGGAACTACTCTAAAGGGGACTGCTACAAAGAAGGGGAAATAAAGGATTGGGTAGTCGAACTAGCCAACTAGCTACGATCTATTTTGGTTGACAAGATGACGATGTGTTGTTCCAGATCCCCAAGTTATCGTCTTCTCAATTTAAGATGAAGCCTGCCTTAGCCATTCATAATTTTTATTCCATGCTAATGGCAGGGGCAACTAGGGCTGTGCATCAATGAAGGTAATGATGGCCAGCCTATTTGTGTCCAATCAAAAAAAGCTCATGAAGTTAAGCCAGGATACTGCACTTAGGGCACTGGCTCATCATTCAAATATGTTATGTTTCTAGTTAATTTTTGTGTATGGTCAAGTGATACTGGGTAGTCGACTTACAAAGATATTCATTTTGTAGGTAAGCCAATTGGGCTATCACTTTTATCGGAGGTCGGAGCTGGTATTGGTAGATTGCAAAGAAAAGTTGCATGCTGGGGGAGACGTTGAGACGTTAAAGGCCCAACTCGAGTTTGCATAAGCCAGGATCAAACTCGAGCAATTGAACAAAGAGCTTCAGAAGGCCAACTCCTAGCTACTTTTGAAGGATACACAACTGGTCGCCGCCATTACTGAGAAGATTAGAATGAATAAGTTGCTGCACTAGGCTCGACTGGATACCCAAAATGGGTATGAGTTTGGTCGATCAGCTGGGTGCAATGCTATTCTCCAAGATGCCTGAGCTGAGTTTTATAGAAAGCTACTGCTGATGTAATGAAAGGTTGTGCAGTAGTTCATGTTGTTCTCGGTATTCTAAGATGCCAGCATTGTTTTCTCCCTTGACGATGCTTGAGGTACATTCAACAAAGTAGTCCAACAACTGAAGTATCTAGGCTATAACTTTTGACCCGAGGATAGGGATTGACTAAACTTGGTGTTGGATGAACAGCTAAGGGAATATCCCAAACCCAACAACATAGCTTTTAAGAAGAGGGCTACATGAGCTCCTCTTCTCTAATCGAGCCAATATCTTAAGCGCAAAAGAGATAAGAATGATATGGAGAAGAGGCTGGCCAAGGTGGTGAAGAAATTCAACTTTGCCATCGAGTTTGTGTTTGAGATCCACGATGGGAAGGTTGTGGCTGATGATTTCCTCCCCTCTCCTAGGGATGACTTTCTAGTCGATTAGGCAGGGTTGTCCCAACCTGTGCCTGTTTCCACTCCACCCCCTACCACTTGGCCAAAATAAAAAATAGAGAGCCTAGTGATTGTTCCAATTTCATCGAGCAATGAGCTCGATAAGGCTATCGATGAGGGTGCCCATGCTGTGCGAGCTAAGGGTGCTGGGTCGAGTAACTGAGGGGCTTAGGTGCTAGATATTTTGAATTGCCCTGCGAGGCGTGGTTTTCTAATTTCTCTTCTTTCTTTCTTTTTTTTTTGCAAATTGATTTTGTACTTGGATTTCGAATTTTAATGAAAACTGGTTTTTGCTCTTCGTTGTGCTTTGCCGTTTACTTTATTTTAGCACTTTCGTTCTTGTCTAATGTGAATTGTTGATAAACAACAATTTGATCACAAGTAACCTAACTCTAATAACAAGAATCATGGTCAATTTGAATCAACAAAAATGAATATAATGAAATTGATCTAAGATACTGGTCAACTTTGAGATTGATTTAGGTTATTATCGTTGTACTGAAATGAGTGCTTTTGTCAAAATGATTAGATTAACTTAATGCTTGTCTCCTATTAGGGGGCTAAATACTATTTTGTTGCTAATGAACAAAGACTTGCAATTTGCTTTAGTGTGTGATCAATTTAGACTGCACTGATTGATAACGTAATGGTGATGATGTTTTGATTAGGTTCTACTCGACTATTGGGTTGAGGCCGTAATTGAGCCTATTGGCTTAAAGCACTAAGCATTTTTTTACTCATTTTTGTTGGCCTTGCTTCTGTGGCTTGAGGGCATTATCTTGATCGACTACGAGGTTGACTATAAGCGCTGAGTTGAGAGACCTCAATTTGGTAGCTTGAAGCTGTTGTTGTGGTTGATTACAGGGTTAACTATAAACTTTGGGCTTAAATGCCTTGATTTAGCAGCTAGAAGCTGCTAGTTGGGTTGACTATGGGGTCAACTATAAGCTTTGGATTGACAAGCTTTCATTTAATGGCTGGAAGGTACTGCTTAGGTCAATGATGTGGTCAACAGTATGCTTTCAACTGAAAAGTCTTAATTTGATAACTAGAAATTGCTGGTTGGGTCAACTATGAGGTCGACTATAAATGTTTGACTCATATTTTTGAATTATTAGGGGATTATTATAGTATTACAAGTGAATAATGGCAGGATTGCTAAAAACTTCATTTATATTAGATAATACAATTTTGATTACAAAGCTTTTCATATATAAATTTTTTTCAAGTTTATGGCATTTCAAAGTTCCCAGGAGCTCATCACCGTTAATGTCCGCTAGTCGACATGTGTTGTGCTTTGATACCTTAACGATAGTATAAGGACCATCCCATTTTGGGTTGAGCTTGCCAACATTGTTGGACATCTCTACTTTTCTAAGAACAAGGTCCTTGACCTTGAAACTGTGCGATCAGACTCCTTTATTATAGTTCTCCATCATCTTTGACCTGTACGACTGCATGGTGTTGTGACTTCTTGTCGCAATTTGTCGATGGTCTTCAGGTCGAGTTTCTTTTCAAATGCATTCCTGATTAGATTAAAATCAATCATCTGAGCTGTGTGTTGCATCAATTTGAAGGAGATAACTGCTTTGGAACTATAGACCAAGCTATAAGAGCTATGACTTGTGGCTATACAAGGGATGGTTATGTACGCCTATAACACTCCAAAGAGGTCATCTGCCTAACTCGATCCAGTCCTTTCTAGTCGGGCTTTGAGATGGTTGAAAACTATTCTATTCATTACTTTTGTCTAGCCATTCGCCTGTAGGTTCCCGATTGAAGTGAAATGCTGGTGTATCCCTAGAGCTTCACACTAATTTCTTGTGTTTCTACTCTAGAATTGTATTCCATTATCTGAAATAAGGACCTTGGGGAGACCGAAATGGTAGATAATATTTTTCCAAATAAAGCTCTTGATAGCTACATCGGTTATTTTCAGACATACACCTTTTAGCTAAGTTGACAGCGTCTTTCAACAGTGTTGGCCAGAAATATCCGTATCTGATAATCATATGAGCCAGGGATTGTCCTCTTGAGTGATTTCCATAAATGCCTACGTGGATGTCTTGTAAGACGTCATGAGCTTGGTCTGGATTCAAGTACCTTAAAGGTGGTTCAAAGATCGACCTCTTGTAAAGTTGCCCATGCTTATCAAGAACAAATTTAGTTGCTTGACCTCTAAGCTTGCGTGCCTCAATTTTGTCTTCAAGAACTATGCCCTGACTCAAGTAGAGTTTTATTGCATCCTTCCATGAAGGAAAGACTTCTTCTACATTCCCTACAAAATTCTGGTCAAGAGTGCCTACAGATGGTTTACTTGCAACCAAGAATGTTATTGTTCTATCTCTCGTCCCTTTTATCAAGCTGGCAAATTTAGACAGGGCATCGAGTGCTCATTCTTTGATTAGGATACCTGACTGAGGGTGAATTTTTTGAATGACTGATGTAGTCTTTTTACCTCAGCCAAGTATTAGCTCATGGTAGAGTCTTTGGCCTCAAAATTTTTCTTGACTTATTTCGCAACCAGCTGGCTATTATTGCCACCAAGTGCTCGACTCCCTAGTTTGCTGCCTCATTGTTAGTGATCGATTAGTTGAGTGTTATTACGAAATTGTACTCCTCCACTAAGGGAGAATGGAGGGAAACACTTATCTCTCCACCTGAAGCAGTTGCTAACCTATCAATGTGTAAAGTCCACATGAGAGGGGTGTTGCCATCCTAATCAGAGAGGTCGACCCTCTTGGCAATGAAATCAGCTAAAACCTACGCTTTTATGGCCATTCAGGGTTGAAAAGTAATATCAAATTCTCCCAACTTGATGGCCCACTTGGTTAATCTTCCTAATGTGTTTAGTTTTGAAAGCACTTGTTCAATAGCTGGTTCATCAATACTGTGATGGCATGGGACTGGAAGTATGGTTGCAGTTTTCAAGCTGCGGTAACCAAAGCGAGAGCAAACTTCTCAATCTCAAGGTAGTTGTGCTCTGGACCTTATAATACCTTGCTATAGTAATAGATTGGTCAATGATTCCTGTTCCTGGTCGACACCATAACTGAATTGATCAAGGCCTTAGAAATAACTAAGTAGAGGTACAAAACTTCTCTTAGTTTCGATTTAGTGAGCAGAGACGGTGACGACAAATATTACTTCAATGTGACCAAAGCCTGGTCACACTGTTTAGTTCATTGGAAACCCAATTTCTTTATGTTTTTGAGTATCTTGAAGAAAGGTAGGCTCTTGTCAGCTAACCGAGCGATGAACCTGCCAAGTGCTATAATTTTCCTAACTAGAAGCTATATATCTCATACTGTTCGGGGTGGGACTATGTATAAATCTGCCTGAATTTTATGTGGATTTGCTTAAATGCCTCTCTAACTAACTATGTAATTTGGGAACTTACCTCATCGAACCCCAAAAGTACATTTATAAGGGTTAAGTTTCATGCTGAATGCTAGTAGTATCGAGAACATATAGTTGAGGTCGAATAGATGGTTGGTGGCTCTTTCTATCTTGACGATCATGTCGTCAACATAAACGTCCATAGACTTTTCAATTTCATTTTTGAACATCAAGTTGACCAATCGATGGTAAGTCGCCCTGCATTCTTGAGCCCAACATGCATGACCAGAAAATTGTACACTCTATTTGGAATGACAAGAGAGGTTTTATCCTTGTCTTCTGGTGCCATAAATATTTGATAATAATCTTGAAAGGCATCCATCATACTCAATAATTCACATTCAGTAGTAGAATCAACTAGTAAATCTATACGAGGAAGAGGGTAAGGATCTTTAGGACAAGCTTTATTCAAATCATTGAAATTATTACATATATACTATTTTTCCTCATTCTTAAGGACGAGCACAACATTACAAAGCCAAAAAGGTTATTATATTTCTACAATATATCCTGCATCTAAGAGTTTGTTGATCTCCTCCTTAATGAGCTGACACCTCTCTACTTTGAAAGTTCTCATCTTCTGCTTGACTGGTTTGTATGAGGGGTCTATGTTGAGACAGTGGACAATGATGCTGGGGTCGATTCCTCAGAGGTTAGATGCTTTCCAAGCTAATACATTGATGTTCTTTCACAGGAAATCGACCATAAGACCTTTATGTGATAGCTCATGTCAATTTCAATCCTGGTGGTCTTGTCGGTGTTCCTAAGCTTCAGCTTGATTATTTTGAATTCCCCTATGGGCTCAACCCTGATGTCTTCCAACTTTTTTTTCTTACTTGCTTGTCCTTTCTTGAGTTTCGCTATAGGAGGATCCCCCGAGGTCTTCGATTGTGATTGAGTCCTCTGCTTGTTGGACTCAATCGAAATGATGTAATAGTATCATGCTTCCCTGATGTTGCATAGGAGCTTACCAGTGCTAGTTGGGGTAAAAAATTTGACCTTTATATAGTAGGTCAAGATGATGGCTCTAAAGTTATTCAAAGCTAGTCGCCCAATAATGACATTGTCGGCAAATGGGGCGTCGATGACCAAGTAGTTGATCATGAGGGTTTTCCTGCTGAGGGTTTTTTCAAATGATGTTGATAGGTTGATGGAACCCTCCGGGATGATTTTTGATCCCCCAGAGCTGACTAAGGGTGTGCGAACAGGCTCAAATTTTAGCTGTCCCAAATTCATCCTCTTTAAGGTCAACAAGAATATGATATTGGCAGAACTATCATTATCAACCAGGATTTTTCTTACTTCAAAATTGGTGATCTCAACAGATACCACCATGGGGTAGTCAGTTTGTGATCGACCGTCTTGCTCTCGAGGTAGGCGACGTCATTATCAGTGAATGAAATAGGCTCTGTGCTGGTGGAAAGATGGAAATAGGGGTGGAAATATGCTAGGATAGGTTAGGCTTTGTTTTAAATAGGTCAAGCCTGTTGCATAAATTGTAAGCTTAAGTTTAGCCTATTACTTGACATAGGCTTTTTTTTAAGACCTAGCCTAGCCTTTTTAAATTTTTCCAAAGTCTTGGCCTGATCTGAAAAAGTCTATTTTAGTTAAGATTCAAATTAAGCTTAAATTTTATATAGATTAAAGCTTTTAATAGGCCTAAAAATTTTATAATTTATATTAAGCAAAATAATTGGCGATTGTAATACAGTTATCTAAATAAAAAGAAAAGCATAACCAAACATTATTATAAGTTAAACAAATTTTTTTAAATAAAATGGTTATGTATTAATTAATAACATAATATATAACAATATAAAATTAATAAAATTAATTAGTATAAAATATAAAATTAATTATATAAATATTATAAATATTTAAATATATATTATAATATAATTAAATTATATAGGCTGGCCTAATAGGCTTTATAGGTTTTTTTAAAAGCCTATACCTAGCCTTTTTAACTAAATAATTTTTTTTTAAAAGCCTAAATCTAGTCTATTTATTAAATAGGTTAGGCCGTAGGCCCCTGACGGGCAGCCTAGCCTATTACAATCCCTAGTTGGAAAACCGTTTTGACTGGAGTAGACTTGGAGTCCTCCTTAATTGGATCTCCTGCAATCATGTCAATAGCTCTTCATATGGGTGGGCTGGGGTCTTGGGCAGGCTTCTTCCCTTTGTCTTCTCTCTTTAGGTTGACTGACTTTTCTCTACAATGAATTTGGTCGGTCTTGCCCGCTTCTAATCGGGCAATTTCATCCACATACATCTTTAGATGGTCTTACCAAATTAGCCTCTAAATTTCATCATACAAATTAAAGCAATCTTCAGTATCATGGCCTTTTGCTAGTGGAAATGGCAATATTTCTTCGATTTCCTCATGGCCTTAGTTTTAGTCAATTTCCTTGGCTTTTTTAGGAGGTTGTTGTGTTGGATTGCAAATAATACTTCATTTCTTGGGAGATTAAGTGGGGTATAATCATGGAAGTATTTGAGGGAAGATCAACTACCCTTCATTTGGTGTCAGTCGTCTTTCTCCTCATTCTTCTTTTGTCAACCTTAGGATTACCAAATTGAAGTCTATTCATTTTCTCCTGGGTTATGTATCTTTCTGCCAGGTCGAGCAACTTCTCCATCTATTGAGGCCGCTCGCGTACCAAAGCGTTGGCACATTTCTTATGTCTGAAGCCCAAGAAAGTACATTGATCAAAAACTCAATTCTTGGGTTGTCAATCTTCAACACCTTTGTATTGAATCTAGTGAAGAAATCACACAGGGATTCCCTTTCATTTTGCTTGACAGTATGGATTTGGTTGTGAGGGAGATTCGCCTTTCTTCAACTAGCGAACTAATGCAAGAATTTGTCACGCAACTGATCATATGAATAAATTGACACTGCTTTAAGCTTAAAGAACTAGTCAAGTGTGATGCTTTGAAAGGTGGTGACTAGCATCTTTGAATGTATGTACTCATTGTGGCCATGTAGTTGCATCATGTGTTTGAACTGTATAACATGCTCGTTAGGATCCGACGAGCCATCATACCTTAGGAGTTCGATTGGAACTTTGGCATCAACGATAATGCGCTCATTAATTATTTCCTGTACCAATAGGGATTCCCTTTCTCGACAAAACCTTTGCGGCCCTTCTAATTGAAAGCTCCCCTCAGTATTTCTCCTCAAAATCTCTTTCAAATGCCTGTTCAATTGTTGCAGCTGGTAGGATACTTCTTCCCATTCCTCTCGATCTGTTTGCTACATATTTCTATTTACTTGGGGCCGAGTGCTCACGCTACTAGGCTTGAATAGGCTAAGCGTAATGATCAACAAAATCTGTGACCTCTTCCCACGGGGCTGGTCGAAACTCTTCTTGGGGGAAATGCCCAAGACTGGCTTCGCATCTCGCTGGTGGTTGCCTGGATTTCGATTAACCATAGCTGTCTCAGGGTAATCCTTCCTCAGGAGGCGAAGGTTGTGGAGTTGCACTGGTTGCTAGGGCTGGAGGGGCTACATGTCAATTTAAGGCAGTGGATAGCTATGTAAAGATTTGAGCGTAGATATGTTTGCTAATCAGATGTGTTAGTTGAGGCATGGTCAAGGTGACCACCTGCTCTGGCAGGACACTAGGTCTTGGGGCATTTGACTTTTGAAGAGGTCAAGGAGGTCAAGATGATGTCTTCCTATTCTCCTCCCTTTTTGAAGTGGCTCACCTAGTGTTTACCATTTTCAATCACAGTCTCATAGTTTCCTACAGACGATGCTAAATGATGAGGGTAAAAATTGTATTTACTAGATTTAGCTAAAATTTAAGGTAAATTGACTTGTCTGGTCGAATAGCCCAACTCCAAAGGAACTTGGGGCTGAGATCTACAATTACAAGCAAATGTTTGCCTAACCGAGGTGCTCTTGGCTATGACACTCTAATGCTCAAGTCAGTACAATAATGACTAGATAAAATGAGCAGTAGAGTGTGGGCTTTTAGTGAAGAATGGCATACTTTGGGAGAGGCTGGCAATAGGGTATTTATAGCCTTCTCCTAGTGGGTGATATATTTAAGATGCCCTCAACATGCATGAAGGGGTCTTGTCTTTACATGGAAAGCTTTAGATCTTCTCGCATATTTGGGCTATTCCAAGTGGCTTTATCTCCAACTTTCAAGGGCAAAATAGTACACTAGTGGTGCACCTCCTGTTAGGGGTAGTAGTAGAGGCAACACTAAGGTGGCATGTGCCATTAATGCAGGGGCATGCTGTTTGTCGGAACATTAAATGCGGTAGCGAAAGGATCCTATAGCAAGTTAACCTTCATGATTGACCACAAAGTAAGCTCCAATTGCACTAGAAGACAGCTCTTGTTTGGACCGTTGACCAACTTAGTTTGACCTCCGTCCATAGCACCCTAATTGGGGTGAAACTAACATTGCACAATGAGAGGTCGATTAGGTCGACGACATGACTGAACCTTCAAGATAAAATGGATCTAGCGCAATACTTCACGTGTAATTTCTGAATTAATACTGATACTACTTTGAGTTGGAGGGTCAAGTACTCCGGTTGACTTGAGTGATTTTGGGCTTGAGATCTGTAACCACGAACACACGTCAACTAGCCGAGAGGCCCCCGGCTAAGGTACTTCGACGCTCAAGTTAGTTCTGGTAGAGCAGAATATAGAGAGAGTATATAGTGAATAGTGTAAATGGCATTACCTTGAGCGTGGTTGGGCCTATAGTATTTATAGCCTGCTGTGGGCGTGATTTTACCCAAGTACCCTTATTAGGTGTACTAGCTTTTTCCCATGCTAGGGGATTGGGAGTCATTCCATGTCCAGATGCCGGTATTGTGCCAAGTGACTCAATCTCCTGTTTTCCCGGATAACCATGCTAGTAGGGGCACGTCCCTGCCAGAGTTGTTGGCAAGGTTGTTAGAGTTGTTGGAGTTGTTGGCAGCGGTAACATCAGCTGCCACATGTCGCGCGTGCCGAGGGGTTCAACCTGTCTGATTTATACCCGGAGATCGATTAATGTCGACCAGACTTGAATGCTAAAACTTCTGAAGTGGTCCTTAGGTCGTACGGGTCGACCGCGAGACTTACCAAATGAGGTCGATACAGGTCGACTAGATAGATATACCTTTGGACCTCATGGGCTGTCTTGTTTGAAGATAAACTTGTTGGGCCTACTGAATTATTCCATATCAAATACCATTGGGCTAGGTCCGTTGGATCATCTCATATCACAAATATTGCTTCATCAAATTAAATATGTATATATATATATATATATGTATACTAGCAGCAATGAAACATATTGTTTCAATGGTGGAATTTCACTATTTCACTTCTTAATCGTTGAGAGCCTTAAACTATCTGTAACTGTATACCACACTAACAAATTAAATAAAAAAAGAAAAAAAAAAAGTATACCACACTAACGAAAAATAGCTGATGTACCTCGGACTGCCACGCATCTAATATATTTCAATTGGTGCGTGCTTGCAACATGAATAATGATGGCAGAAGCACTAAAATATTGTTGAGATTATGAATGATCATTAAATTCATCTTTAAATATAAAAAAATTCAATTATATAGAGATATTATCTAACCCATCATTATGTATTGACGGGTGATCTTATTTTAAAGAAATACATTAAAAGATAAGCGAAAAAAATAATTTATAAATTGTTTATAAAATCTCAACTCTTTTAATCTCGGACAAAAACGAATATTATTAATTATCTATTCAAATTTTAAAGTAATTAAATATAAATCATTACATTATTCAATAATATTAAAATGTCGAATACTACTAGAATTAATTACTATATGAGTAAATTAACCCACATATTAATGTTACTTACAATCTCATGTTTCACATTGGATAAGAGAATTATCTCTAAAATCACTAAATGATCTTGATTAATATATAAATTTATATAAATTTTTTAGTCAAAATTTATAATGTGTTCATCTAATATATATATATATATATGAATGATGCAACAAAAACATTGCTATAAAATAAAATTTATTAATTATGATCTCTTAATTTTATTTACCATCCAATCTTAACAGCACTCAAAATGAATAGTACTTACCGAATAACAACAAATCAATGAACGATTAATATGCGTGCGGGGCCATGAAAGGCACCGACAGCCATGTTTTATGTATGTCCAAATCTAACACGTGAGTGGTTTATAACACGAATGAATATTGGAAGTTCATCACAAAAATGAAAAATCATAATCATTATAAATGCAGGAGAGATCCACCTTGTCGCCGCCTACCTCTAGACAGTGACCACATAATCGAATATTAATGCATTGTAACAATAAATAAATTTGCAGTGGCAAACACCCTGAAATTAAAATGCTCAATTTGCCCCCCTTTACTCAACAACATAGAAACACACATTATTAATTTCACCAACACAAATATCCCTACACGATAGATTGGCCATATTTTACTGTATATGCACTAACATTAATGGAATTATTGTGGAAATTTTATGGACTTCACTGGCTGATTTCTTGTGTTATTGCATCTAGTGTGATTAATTTTATTTTTATTTTTAAAAAAAACAAATTTAAACTATATTGCTACATCAAATATCAATTACGATTCAGATCATAGATAGATAATTGTTGAAGTGGATAGTTTTGCCGAGATCCTTTCTCTGAGATTTGGAGGGACGATAATTAAATTGATCCTTACAAATGGATTTGATAGCCCCCATGCATTTAACTGTGACACCCCAACAATCGATTAGTATTATTACATAGATAAAAAAATTAGTTACAAACATTAAAATAATTAGATCAAATAGCAAATTACAGACGAACTTGGAAAATATGATTTTGGGGTATGTAAGATTGTTTATGATCATGATGTCTTTTTTCTTGATTAACTGAATCTTTTTTCATTGATCCATTAATTGAGTTTGAATACATGAATTTTCCTTTATGAAGGAAGAGCAGCACCACTTCAACCAACTTAGTAGTAGTGAATATAATCAATTTTTGATCTGGCATTAATTAACAAAAAATATTTTTTTTAGTGCTTTTATCTAATTTAATATAACAACCACCTCTATATTTATGGAATAAAAATCCTCAATAATCATAATGAGTTTTATATTTAATAGTCATTGGATTGTATCTAAGCCCTTGTGGCATTAGTTCGTTGTCAAACCATAATATATATATATACACACACACACACACACATAATGTTTGATTAGCGAATGTTATTGGTGGAATTGTGAATTGTTAAAACTTGTAGCAGTTGGGATTAGTAGTTAGTTAGTAGCAATATTATTGTTGAAAAAGAGGGTGATGCATTAGGTTAGGGAATCATGACTGATCTCTAATATTTAAAATTAGCTACTTGATTTATTAATCTGATCTTATACGTTACTCTAATTAATTAATTAGGCGGTTGTTCATCTTTTAGCATGCCTATTTTATTCATTTTTTCTTTTTTCCTTAACAACCAAATGATTGACTTAATCTTCCAAAGTTTCATTATAATATTTTCTCAAGTCATAATAAAACACAGCACAATTCATTTCCTATGCTATAATATTTATATATAATGATTAAATTCATCATCAAATAAAAAAGCACAAACGTATTAAGGTATTGCTAATATTTATATATATTATTGAATCAGCACAGGTTGATAAATGTTTCATGTCTTGAAAATAAAATCGATTAAATTGGAGAGAAGATCAGTTTATAAATAATTCATACATTATTATTATTTTTATTATTATTTTGTGCAATAACACTTAACATCATTAATTTGTGAATGTATATGTATAATTTTATCACTTATTTTTCTTACGAGTTATTGAGCCGTATAAATGTTGGAACTTAAGTCTTACGCTTTGGGGTACTGAAAAGAGTTTTAAACCTCAATGACAACGAGTGGAGTGGAATAAAGTGAAAAAAGATATATTTAAATTAGAGGGAGTTGAGACTTGAGATTTGAGAGGCGGCCGGTTTGATATTGGGATCGTCAAACTTCAAATTAGCTGATTTGAAATTTCTCAAACCAAAACACGATTTTTCTTCTTACCGAACCGCGACAACCATGACACCTTAAAATTGTTAAACGTGTTCAACTTATTTGTGGGTATAAAAAATAAGTTTAATAAATAATAGCTTTCTGGATGGTTCTCTGAGATAATATTGAAAGTGCACAGCCCCTTAATTTGTCTGTTTTCATTTCGGATATTATCCTCGTTGTCGTCGTCATTATTTTCTTTCGTGAGGTTTTCCCAACAATATAAAATCTTAAGTGCCGGTTTGGTTTTATTTTTATATTTAAATTTTAATTTTTATTATTTTCAAAATATTAAAAAGTAGTTGGTGGATATAAATTAAAAATAAATATGTATTTGGATAAATTATTGAAAAAGTAATAATTGTATTGGTTTTAAAATGTTGTTGGTGGAAAAAAATAGAAATAATGAAACAGAAAAAAAAATGGATTATTGGAAAAAAATATATAACTTATTGGAGAGTGTGTTTTGAAAATAAAAAATAAAAATAATTTTAGGTGAAAATATATAAAAAGATATGTGTTTTATTTTTTAAATAATAAAAAAGGTGAAAATATGCTTTAAAAATGAAACCAAAAGGGTCAATTTTTATGAGGTGGTGATTTCATAACAATTTTTGGTTTGCCATCACCACTATAAATCTTTTTTGAGTTTTTTATTTTTCCACACCAAAATTTAAAATCCAAAAAGGGAAAATGTCATTTTGAAAAATAAAAACTAATCTATAAACATCACATGCAGCTACTCACACGCACACACTCACAAACAAACACAAACACAAACACAAGTTTCTTTATGTTATGCTCTTTTTATTTGTAAAAATATTCCATGTACATAATTGAGCCTCACAATTTTCAATTGCAGCCTATATTTAAATTAAACTATGTCAACAGTAGCAGCACATGTACACGTATATCTATCTATACTAGCTATATCTGTGGACTTATTCCAAATTGCAGAATACCTCCCCATATCATTAACCATACCCAAATATTTTCTATTTTTCGTAAATTGATAATCTCTGTTAGTTATCTGTTACAACGTTTTTTTCTACAAATACAATTATATATGTGGCGGTGTATTAATTAATATTTCAACAATGTTTCACTGACCATGACAAAGAGAGTTCAACTTAATTAATTTATTGGGCATGTCCAATCTATCCTTGTCTGACAAGGAGCCACGGACCTGCATAATTAGTTATTTATTTAACTTTAATAATTTTCAAATCTAATTTCAAGTATATAATACCAGAAATTAAATCTCATCGGGAGGAATTAATATATCCCACTTGGAAAATAATTCTTTTCTTTCGAAATGGAAGGAAGATAGCATAATTTCATTAAATTCGGGATTTTGGCTCTACAATTAAATCATTGAAAAATCTTAGAAGGCCTATTTATATTCCCACATTTCGACTTTAATATAACGTCTTTTTTTTTTTAATATATTGACTCTATGATAAAGTCATTGCAACAAAGAACAATAATAGTCCCATAAATAAATAAAATTTAAAAAAAAGAATGAACAAATTCCAGCCTGTCTTCTTGACCAAAACAATATAAAGTTGATAAAAGAGGGCCATGCAAGTTCATATTCTTTGTCATTCCCATCACAAAAGTGGAGTCCAACTTTGACCCTAATTCATTCCTTCATAATCTAAAACCAAATAACAAATAACACAATGCCACCTTTCATTGATTTTCTCGTATTGGATGTTGATTTTTCAGGCTGATTAGGACCTAACATATATATTTCATTAAATTAATGGATACAAATTCCATGCCCCTCCCTCAATTCCTGTCATATCATTTTATACATACATACATATATATATATATATATATACTGAGACCAGGTTTCATATTAAAAAATTGAGGGGCATGAGACTTAAATAAATATTTTTATCCTTCACTAATTGTTCAAGGGGTATTTTTGAAATAAAAACCACCACAAATACATGTTAAAGAAGCAATACTTCTATGGTTGATTTTCATAATTGGCAATAAATTTAAGCACCAATCAAATCATAATTAACACACACATATTTATACACTAACATAATGCATGTGCAATCACATATGCATATAAACTTTAGAATATTTTGTTGCATCACACAAACATAAGACAATTGATTATTGCTTGATGTTTTAGGAGTCTTGCGTGGACATCTCTTTCACATGCTGCCACACCCAAAAAAGGTAGGGAACAACTCCATCAATAATTGCTAATAATTCATATCTAATCAAGAAGTTATATTCCAATAAAAAAGTGAAGGAAAACAACAAATCTTTTATTGATTGTGTACAATTTTTGTATGGATTTGGGGAGATGCTGTTTTTTGTGCTGATTTCTTTTCTTCATGCAACAGCTATCCAACTACAAAATTTTATTACATGTTCCATAGGTTTGCGTACATATATGTAGTTCTAATTTTTCGAACATGTATCCAAATGTTCGATGTTTTAACTTGACTCACATGTCTGATTCAAATAAACCAAGTGAGGGATGGAAAAGCTCCAAAATTTTCATTTGAGTTCATCCATACTATTAAATATTTCAATATCATAAGATTCCATGTGCAAATTTCACCAAAAATCCAAGCAGCGATCCAATTTTATTTCATTTATTTAAGATTTTAGTGTGTGTGTATATTTTGGAACAAAAAAAATGTAGACGTGGATTCTACGTCAATTACCATCGGGATAAGTCTTAACAAATGTTTATAGGAGTGCTTATAGAATAGCCAATCAATAGAATCCTGACATCGACAGAGAGAGTTAAACATACTATCTTTATGAGTTCCATATCCTCTCTTAACTAAATGTGTCAGTATAATTGGTTAGATGTAAGTATATATTAGGTGTTGTTTGACAATGAGCCGTGCCCAAGCCATGTCCAATAATTTAACTAGCGAAAGAGAAAGCGAGAGATGGTGAATACTGAATAGTTATTATTATTAATAATTTGTTGGGTGGCTTTGGTGTTTTCAGAGTTGGAATATCTAAAAACCGACCATTGATTTAAGACCAAACAAATCCCAACTCTTGTTTACGTCCACAAATAGGAATTGGGCGGCATCACGCCCCAGCAAGCAGAGCCGCCAAGCCACTGGTATTTTGCAACGACAAAAATATGTCCACCTAATGCACATTGTGTTTTGTCTTGACTTGTCGTAATCTAAACATTTTTCTTTTGCTTTTAATAATCTACTCTTCCGAGTCTTCCGACCTAAGTCCCATTTTTCCAAGTAATTTTTCAGGGTACAAATCATGTTCAGTTATTGTTTGACAATATATATACACTAGAGTTTAGGTCATTTCTCACAAATTATGACATCTTGAACGTGTAAATTGTGCTGCAGAAAATATAATATATATATATGTATATGTATATTATTCTATTATTGTGCTGAAATAAGCATATTTAGGTGCGATGCTTCATTTTCTCCCTACAACTAAATTACCTATAGCGTGCACACATCTCTCAACACCTCAAATCACTTGTACATTTTCTAGGTTTGGGCCAAGTTTAATGGAGATAATCAACTTTATGATTATCAAGTGTAAGCAAGTTAGAAGCTTTAGAAGGTTTAACACATATAGACGAAGACTATGTCTCCTCCAATAATTTTTCCATTAGACATCAGATGATCATCTTACATACGACTTATGAGAAAAGTGTGGTAAGAAATTATAGCAACTTATGCCAACTCAACAAGTAACTTGGTCGAACGGATACCAAAATTATTATGTTTTAAGACAAGGGTTTTAATGCCCTGGATGGTTATATAACTGTAGCTGGTTGTTTCAGTGGACAGGGAAATTATTAGAGATTGTCTGTCAAGATTTTTGAAAGAGCATGCTCCTGCTAGCTTTCAATGGTGATCAATTACTCTCTCAATACCGGGTAACACAAGAGATAATTATGTCCAAAGATGAATGAAATAAAATAATGACAGTTGCTCTGTTGGCCCCATCATGATTCAAGAAAAAGTTCTGCATCTCTGGGATACCATTATAGATAAAATTATATCTGTGTATATTTTCACTGGAAATACAAAGAGAAGGACAATTTACAGATTAATCGAGCATCTCTAGTTAATCAGATTCTACAAGTGTGCATCCACCCAACTTAAATCGAGCAATGAAGTAAAATACATACAGAAAGACACCTCTGCTGCAGAGGTAAATCAATAACACAGAAAATCTTCGTCATTCATCCAAGTCAAGGTCCTGAGCAGGTTCAGTATGTCATCCATTCTGGAATGAGAAAAATCCCCAATTATAAACTTTTCCATGGATCCCTTTACTTGGATCACACTGTGGCCAGCCTCCTTCTTCAATCCACTAACTTGGAGCATTTTTCTTGCCCCTGCAACACCATCCCACTTTCTATCCGATGCATATAAGTTGGATATTAGAACATAAGGTGAAGTGGTAACAGGATTAAGTTCTAGAAGCCTTTTAGCTATCCATTTTCCAGCAACAATGTCTCCATGCAGTCGACATGCTGAAAGTAAAGAGCCTAAAACAACTGCATCATCACCTATAGAATACTTATGTGTGTATTCTTCAGCCTCGTTCACCCTCCCAGCTCGTCCTAGTAAATCAACAAGGCAGCACAAATGCTCAACGTTAGGGGTTATTCCATAAACCTTCTTCATGGAGTTAAAAAGAGTTTGGCCCTCATCTGCAAGCCCAGAATGATTGCAAGCTGTCAGAAGTTCAAGAAATGTAATGGAATTTGGCTCCAGCCCTGATCTGATCATCTCCTCAAACAATGCAATAGCTTTCTTGGCTAGCCCATGATTTGCAAAAGCAGCAATAATGCTATTCCATGAGACAAGATTATGAATCTCCATTTGCTCAAAGACAGTGTATCCAGAACTAATGGACCCACTTTTAGCATACATGTTGACAAGGGCATTTCCAACACCAACATCCCAATCTAGCCTTGTCCTAATTAAATGACCATGAATCTCCTTGCCATATCTCATGGAAGCCAGGCCAGCAGCTGCAGAAAGCACACTAGCATACATGAAATCATCCAGCCTGACGTCATGCTCCATCACCATCTCCCTGAAAATATCCAGAGCCTCTAGATTTTCCTCACAACGACAGCATGCAGCAATAACTGTATTCCACGAAATAGCATCCTTTTCCGTAATTGACCTGAACACTTTCTCAGATTCTTCTGCTAAACTAAAATTTGAGTATAGCGTAATCAAGACATTTCCAGAAAAAGCCATATGATCAAGTCCAAGCTTTACCATTTGGCAGTGCAATTGCATAACTACTGATGAATGATATATGGGTTCAGCAGACCCTAATAGTCCCGCAAAAGTGAGACGATCAGGAAGCAGACCCTGGCGACACATAATCATAAACATCTCAATCCCCTTTTCATGCTGCTCGTTTTCCACCAGCCCAGTAATTGCTATATTATAAGAAACCAAAGTTAAAAAATCAAACTTTGTATCAGTAATAATCAGCAAGGCATCAGTGCACATGCCGCATTTCATGTACATCAAAATTAGCGAATTAAAAACAAAACTAACAGAGTCAGACTTCAGCTTTAATGCCTGCGCATGAATTTGCTTCCCAAGATTTAAGTCCTTAAGGCTAGAGCAAGAACTAAGAGCACTGGCAAAAACAAATTCATTGGGCTTCAAATACTTTTGCATTTTACGGAAAAGTTGAAGTGCCAAAAGAGGTCTATTCAATTGTTGACAACCCGATATCATGGCAGACCATGTTACCAAATTTTTGTGCGGCATTTCACCAAACAAGTGGTGGGCTGAATCAATGTGGTCACATTTTGCATAAAAATTTATAATGTGGTTGCCAATAACAATTTCAGCTTGTCTGCCCCTTTTGATCGCGGCAGCATGGAGTGAAAGCCCCAACGAGAAGGACTTTGTTTTGGCGCAGTGGTGCAGAAAGGAACCAAGTTTTTCAGGCATCATATTCACACGAACATATCCGAGGCCAAGAAATCTGATGTTGAAGGATTAAACACACTTCCACCATTGAAAGTGAAATTTGCAACTAAAACCTTGTGAATATCCATTTTGTTGATGTTCTGATATCTGAGGGATAGATCGGCACACAATTCAATTTAACTCGTCTCAATCAAAAGAAATATAAAGTAGTATAAAAATATCGGGCTATTTAAGCTTCCATCAAGTTCAATTTAATTAAAATTAATGCAAATAATTCGACTCATTTTATAATCAAATAAATTGAAATATAAATTTAAATTCTATAAAAATTCAAATTAAATTTAGATACTATGTTGGATTCGATTTCTCACACTTCTGAGACAGCTCATGACGAGACAGTTTTGCACAGCCCACACCAAATGAGAAACTAAGAAAGTGTTGGCCCATTTAAGACAACATCATTTAACCAACGTGGCCCAAAAATATAAAATATAGTAACAAATAACCACAGTTTAGGTTGTGATTACTTGTGTTTTTGTTTCTCATTTCCCATTTCTTAGAGAAAATAGTTAGATTTTTTTATTTACTTAATTGGAAAAAATTTGTATGAGAAAGTAATTGTTTGTAAGGTAAAAGTGTAATAATTACAGTTGATATGATAAGTGAAAGTGTAAATATTATAGTTGATATAGTAGATGAAAGTTATGAGATAGTAATTGATTGTAATTTTGTGAGATAGTGTTTGGTTGTAAAATTTTTTTTTTAAGAAAAATTTATGAGATGGTGATTGGTTGTGCGTCATGAGTTAAAATACTGTGTATGTCATATTTTTTATATAATATTTATATATAGGTTTTTATTAAAATAAAATAAATTTAATAAAATATCCTTTAGAATATCTTATAATACACATATTAAAATATAATAATGAATTTATGCAATGATTTAATTAATTAAAATTTTAAAAATTTTAAGTTTATATTGAAATAAATGTGTATATACTTATATATGCAGAAAATAATATTATGGAATATTAAAATACACATGCAAATAATTATATTACTAAAACATAATTTTATTTAAAGAAAAAATTTGACATATAAATATAAATACATACTAAGAAGTAATTTTATTTAAATAATACAATATAATGTGTACATATGATTATATATTATGAAAATAATTATATTATAAATAATATGGTTTACATAATAGAACATTATGTGCAAATATATTTATGTATTCCGAAAATAATTTTATGTAAATATTAAAATACACATGTAAATAATTATAAATATGATGTGTAAATATAATTATACATTACTAAAATAATATGATGAAATATTAAAATATACATGTGAATAATTATATTATCAAAATAATTATATTTAAATATAAAAATATTACGTGTAAATATAATTATTTATTATAAAAATAATTCTATTTAAATATTAAAATATTAGGTATTGATATATACGTACTAGAAAATAATTTTATTTAAAATGCTTAAATATACATCAAAATAACTTTATTAAGAAAATAATAATATTTTAATATAAAAATCTTATGTGTAATCATAACTACATATTATGTTATGACTTAATTTAATTGTTAATATATACATGTAAATAATTATATTATGAACAAAACTATTTAAATATAAAAACATTACATGTAAATTAATTATATATTGTGAAAATAATTTTAATAAATATTAAAATATTAAGGGTAAATATAATTATATATTATGAATTAATTATATAGAATTAAGCCTTATGTACATAGATGGATGAAAATGCAAGATAAAATTTTCAAAAATTTACTTGGGAAGGAGAATCCATTTTATGAGAGAAAGCAAGAGGAGAGGAATCCATTTTTTGAGGGAAATTTTAAATATAGAATAAGGAGGAAAGAAATTCTTTTGAAGAATGAAAACATAAGCAAGCACCACTCCTCCATTTTTTCAACTCAAAGAAACAAAATTTGGAAAATTTTTCCACAACCAAGCACAACCTTAATTTTCTTAGAGTCTATATGTTTTCATTTTCTCCTCAAAATGAAAATAGAGATTTATCAACTTTTACATCATTTTCATTCTTAAAATATTTCTTTTTACATTCTCTCTCCATTTTCATATCTACTTTCCCTCTATTATTATATATATCTACTTTTTTATCTTCCTAATACTCCTCAAGTATCATTCACCACAAAAATATTATTTTATATTATTTTTTTAAATAAGCACATATCACATCATCAATTCTAATTCCAAAACTTTCTTTCTTTTAATACAAAAACACACAATATATAAATATATCTCATTTTCACTGCTATATATAAACTTATAATTTTAAACAATATATTTAAATATAATTTTATTTTTAAAAACACGTTTTTAACTAATTTTTCACTATGCATTTTTATTGAGAAATGAAGCTCCTCCGGGAAATGAATCCGAACGGCCGTCCGTGTATCCATGATTTTCTGCTACTTGGGTAAGTATTATGCTTTAACATACACAATTTCATGACTCTAAGTCCATTTACATCTTAAACTCAACTTAACTTTTATGCTCATAAAATGATCAGGAAAGAGCAGATGTCACATCTTGAAAATAATTTCAAGAAAATTTATCGCTACATTGATAAATTTAATATATTTTTAACCAAAAATGTTTAAATATTAATGGAAACAAAAATGAAGACTTCTATTTCTTGGTCCAAATTTGGTGAGTGGTGACGCGATAAACTTTGTTTCAAATATTATGAAATATTAACCCTAACATTGCTAAGTTTTTGGTGAGTCGAGTAACTTCTAAAGAATAAAATCTTTATGGAATCAATCGACTCAGACAAAACTTAAACATTAAAAAGAAAGGGCAAAAACGACTTGTGGAGTTACGAAAATCTTTCAGGGAATTCAGGCTATGATTATATGATTTTGGACCTTTTGAGATGATGTCCATTGAAACTTAATGGGCTTATATGGGGGCCCTACGCTCCTTCCCAATGAGAGAAACATTTTGGGCCTTTATGTGGAACAGTCCCTACTCCTTTTCAGATAGTGTAAGTTCAATTCATGCACCCGAATCCCTTTTTTTATTTTATATTTTACTTTTTATTTTTATTTGATGAATGTACATATTAAGTGTATGTAATTTTTAATAAAATATTTTTTTACAAATATTTAATACACTTGAAATGTATTTATAAAATGAAATAATAATTGAAACATATAATAGAATAAATGATCCAAACTAGCGTATCCTACTCCTTTTTAGTTTTTTCACACCTTTTCAAGAGAGAACTTTTCAATTAGCACTTGGTAAACGCAATGTTCGCGATGAAAGGAGTATATTGATGTAAAAAGTTAGCTAAAAAGTGAAAACGATACTTTTGAAAGTTGGATGTAAAAGTAAAACTGAAAATTGCACTGCGAATTGTGAAAGATGGCAGAAAAGAGAGAAAAGAAAAGAGGAAAAAGCGATCTCTTAAAGGACAGGAGATTGAAGAGTCATGAGGTAAATTGAAGTTTGCGACACCTGAATTATAGGGAGGGGCACACATTCACATGAGGATTTAAGTTAATTACTTTATGAGGCCTTAATTATAGGGAGACACAAGGACTTGGGTTAATTTGGGTACATTGGTGCAGCACTGTGGATCCACCAATGTCTCATTGGATCCATTTCCAACTCCCAGAGATTTTCATCACCCACACCCTTAATTAAACAGTCTCCGATGAATTCCCCATTTAAATCAGGAAATTACATATAGAATTTGGAGTGGTAGAAAGATACAGCTAATTTTATCCTTGTCGTGAATTGTGATGTGAGTTTCAGAAAATATCATATATAAAATTTGAAGTGAAAGAAAGATACATTGTTATCTTTGCCGCGCATCATGGTATAAGTTTAAAAAAAATATCTTCTTAATGAAAGAGTCGCTTTACTAAGAGATCAAATAGGATTAATTCTAAAATCACAAATGGATGAATGTTATTGGAATTTGAGCAGAAAAAAAATTCTCGAAGGCTTAAAAGGTGGCGATATAAATGTTTGGAAAAGGTTTTAAGGAAAATACTTCCATTTGCAGATATTTATATATTGCATATGTATGTATGTTTTTCACAAGTGTTGCGTAGTATAATCTAGACCTTTTGAATGCAGCTACTTAATTTAATAGATGTGGTCAATAAAGTTATGGATCAAAATAAAATAAAATGACATAAATCTTAAAGAGATTATTAAGAAACATACTTAAGTTACGCATGTCGCATCAAAGCTTTTCTTGGTTCAATAACTGGAAGGAGAGTCAAAGACAGCGTGATAATGGTGGTACAAATCAGTTGGCATGTCACGAAAAACTCAAACAGCTAATTAAATTCAATGTATGGATCATAGGAAAAAAAATTTGTCAACCCAGAAGAGTGGTTAGAGAGAAGAAAAAAGTTAGATTAGGGTAAGGTTTGATTACACACTCGGGGCTAGTTTTAGTTTTGTTGGGATGGTAAGATGCGATATAATATTTTTATTTTATTTTATCATTTATTTAATTGGAGTGACAATAAATATTTAGGCCTGCATGAATATCAAAAGCACGTGTTTATATGTGTGATTTTCATCATAAATTAATCTATCACTCCTATATTATAATAATAAAAATTACATAAATTATTATGTGATAAATAATTATAAAATAACTTAAAAATTCAATTAAACTAGCCCTTGAAGTGGAGACAGGGATAGGTATTAAAGGTCAATTAAAGAATGGCGCATTACTGTTGACAGCCACCTTTGTTGGCCATGCTTGCAGTGCAGAATTAATAATGAAAACTATGAAGTGGAAAGGAGAGTCATTTTCAATAGATTATGAGTCTTCATCAGTTGGTGATTGATTTCCTATATTTATCATTTTCACTTCACTTGCACATGGGGTTTATATATAGCACACCACCAAACAAATCAACACTTATTTCATATATGAATTTTCAATATTATTAATCCCCCTCCCCTTGAGGCTTCAACATTTTCATTAGGCACAAATCACAATATTAGTAGTCCAATAATTTTATGGTGGGAGTTGATCAGATATGATTCTTTTTTTCTCCCAAGATATAGGTCTAATTTTGATTAGTTCTTCCCTTAGATATCTAACCGTTTACTTACTACTAAGGAATGATATTTAAGTCTAATACATTATTAGAACATGAAATCAATCTCTTGATTTTCATTGTATACAAAACAATTAGCTCTCCTTTACCCTATTGGACCTATATTGGAACTATGGATAATCAATCAGGATCCTCTATACTATTTCCATATTTTATTTTTTACTTCATTTTATAAATATATGTTACATAGATTAAATATTTTTTATAAAAATAATTAATTAAAAATTAAATATATTTAATATAAATTTATCAAGTTAAAATAGAGAATGAGAAGTAGTTACCAACAAAACTCAAGTGGGAAAACATGACTTTTGAATGCAAAAGATTAAGTGTCCTATAATTCTTGCTATTCAAGTTTTGGATGTTGTTGGGTGCACATGCACCATGTACTGTACCAGTTGCCACGTCCACCAAATTCAACTAATCTTGGGAGGTGGCCCCTCCATCTTATTTTGCGACTTCTGCCATCTATCAGTTTCCTTTTAATTCATTGCTCTTATTTTATCAAGCATTTAATATCTTAAAATATTTTTTTCCCTGAGATGATTTCTTAATTGAAGTTAAGTCGAACTAGACCTTTTAATTTTGGAAGTGATGAAATAAATTATATTTTTAACACATTATATATAAATATAGATTCTGTGTTTCACCATAGCTTACTACTTAGTCTGTTTATTATTGTCGTTGCTCCAAGTTCGGAATCTTGAAATGACTCTGGCACAGAGTGTGTGTGGTCTTACCATCACATGTCTACGTACAAACATAGGGACCACACCCACATGACCCGAGAAAGTGACCGTTTCTAACAATCAATTTGTTTGGTTAAAACTCCCTAGAAACATAGGAATTATCGACCAGGACATATTTGAACATATTTATAGACATTTGACAGAAACAATACTATGACAATTTCTCTCCCTTTCTTTTTTTTTTTTGGTTCTTGGAGTTTTAGCGTAACATAAAATATTTCTGTGACCAATAAAGGAATTTTGATTGAAGGAAGCACAAAAAGGGACCAGAAATTATTGTCTTCTGACCCGGCGATATTCATCTCCATGGCCTGTGTTTAGATATAAATTCACTAGTCCTTTTCTCACCAAATAAATAAATAAATAAATTCATAGGTCTTTCTTCTTGTTAATTTTGCAACATTATCTTGCTGTCAAGAAATTATAAAATTTGTCCTTTCGGGTATTTGTATTGTGTAAGTATATGTGTATATATATTCCTAAATTTACCATTAAGGAAAATAGGGATAATGCACATTATATCATTTATATATGCAGATACATTTATTATAATAAATATATATATACTAACTATGCAATATTACATTAAAAACCATTAGTATAATGATATTTTAATCAGTTATCAGTTATAAATTTATGATACTTTAGGCCTTAGGTTATACTTAATTCTTGAAAAATTTAGTTGCTCGACACAAATTTGTACGTTATTTTTTATTTTTATTTTTATTTTATATTTTCTCCTCTAACTTACTAAATTCTATGACGGGATTTCCTAAGGAAAAGTTTAAAAAAGAAAAAAGAAAAAAGAAAAACTCTCTATATTGCACCTATAAAAGAATGAAAACGCAATGGGGAGTAAGGAAAGTTGAAATTCATTTACGCTATGTTTGGATTAAGCAAAATAGTGAGGAAAAAGAGAAGGAAAATGCAAATATGCAAATATTAAAACATAAAGTTATATTATTTGAAACACTAAAATTTTTTTTTTTAACATTTTCCACATTAAAATCCGACGACCAAACATAGAGTTAACAGACAGAGGAAAAGTATTAGTAACAAAAGATAAAGGGGGCGTTTGATTTTGGCAAAGTAAATGATATTAGCATGTTAATGGAGCTTAATATCATTGTTTGATATTCAATATTCAAGTGGCGGGTCATTGGAGATTAATATTCGACCCGCAACTATTCACTATATTATTGTGTATTGAAATCTTGGGCGGGGACTCCCCACTAAGAAGGTATGATTGGTAATAAGATCTCGATAGACAAGTGAAAAATTCAATGAAAATTACTCCTGTGACCTTGTGAATTTAAAGGAATTTCCCAATCAACCCTCATATCAACACAAAACCAATTTTAGTATTGGGGGCAATAAGGTTATTTTATTGTTTAGTATCATGTATCAAACAAGAGGATAAAGATTAGTAGAGAATGTGTAGAAAGGAATATATGCATGCAATTTTGGACATCAAATGAGAATGTCATATTGTCAGAATACATGTAATCTCCATATATTGTAATTCTCACCACTATTTAATCTTGTAAATCAAACACCCATGAAATAAAAAACTTGTTATTAATGATATATCTTAAATAGCAATAATTTTTATTTAATTATTAATAATATTTGTTAAATTATAATTATATCTACTTTGTCATATACAATTCTAAAGTGACAAGAATTATTGTTTTAAATTATTATTATTATTATTATTTTAACACACATGCATTATTACAGCATTACTATTAATAATTAATGACACACAAATGTCAAATTAGTGGCAAAAAAATTACTAGTATAATTTGTAATAAGATTTAAATTTAGATGGCCAATAATTAATAGTAAAACTTAAACATAACATCTGCCAATATTGATCTTGTAATTAAATATTATTTTTAACAAAATAAAATTTATCACTTAATGTATATGACAACTTTCATATTGTCATTTTCCTTTCTCTTCCAATGAAACTTAAGATTAAATTGTGCTTAATTTAACTGAATGCAACCCAATAAAATTAATTATTTAATATTCTTTGAGAATCAACTTTAACTTGCTCTTAAAAGCACATGAAATAAATATTTTGATTTTCAATAGATAAGGTCAAGAGACAAGATCTATAAATATTAAATATAGTATGTGCAGCATATATTAATTTTTATCTGTTTTGAAAAGGTTCAAATCAAGACTTATGACCATAAACGAAGATTAAGCAATTAATCTCATCATTAACAATCTAAGAGTTTGATGGCCCACATAAAGTGCATCAAAAGAAATTGGTATGTACCTCTTAACATAGGTTTTCAATAATCTTCTTCTCATTAATTATAAAACACACAATTAGTTAGTAGATAACCCCACAATAAATCTAATTTCGAGGACCATAATGTTATGATAACCAAAAACTCGACCACCATAATTGAAGCCATTGATTAAAAATCATTGTTCGCCCATTTGTAGCTAAGAAATAATTAACTCAACCACATTGCCCCAATTAAAGTTGAATTATTATTGATAATGTACAGATTAATTATTTATATTTTTCTTGTTACAGTTTATTTGATTTTATGTGATAAAATAGGTATCCTATAAGAATCACAACAGTCGCATTTTAATTAGAATCAACTTATTTTTGAAATAATGATTAGTGCAATCCTATATATAGCATTAATTATTAATTAAGTGCTGCTATAATTTGAATTACCTAGGCTGTAAATAGATATTCAAAAATTCATTTATTATTCACATTCGTATTCGTTTATACAAAATTTATTTATATTTATTTAAAGTGGATATTGTCTGTATTCGATTAGTAAATATATGATTATAAGTAGATATAGAAATGATAAATGTGCATCCGATCTGTTTAATATCCGCTTCAAATGTATATTTATTAAATAATATATTATTTATATTTTTTAATAAAAATCTCATAATCTATATATATATATATTATAATTGAAGTATTGGGGAGAAAAAAAGAATAAATTTAAAAAATTATTGTGATATAGAGAAATTATTGAAGAATAAAGTTAATCATCATAATTGTTGTTGATTGACTTTATAATTAATATATTTAAATGCCATTATTAATATTATTTAGTACTAATAATCACTTATAAAGTCAATTATTAATTAAAAATTAAGCTACTTATTTGATTGCTTTCTTTTAAATAAAATTTTATATTTCCTTCTATTAATTAAAAATATGTATTTGTTACAGGTACATAAATTCATGTATTTGGATGCTTGTAACTAGATTTCTAAATAATTAACATCAAAGATAAATATCAAAAAAATAATTTGAATATGGATAAATTTCATTAAATTTTGATGCATTTGAATAATTATAATCAAATACGTATGAATATATCAGAATTTGATCAATATCCGATAGGTAATAATTCGAATATCATTCTTAAATATTTATCAAATCTTTATCCATATCCAAATATTCAAAAAAGTTAAATAAATACAAATAAGAAATATATATTCAATTCATTTAATATCTATTTACACGTCTAAAATTACCATGATACTTAGAGCAATTATGAGGCCAAATTCATTGCCTCGCAACTATAGAATTATAAAATTTTGGGTCTGAATTTTCAGTAAAAGTAGTGTGCATATTTTTTATTCTACCTACTTTATGCTTTAATATTATGTTTGTTATGTAATTATTTTTTGTATTTAAGTAATTGTTAATATCTTACTACAATCAGATATATGATAGCTTCATTGCCCAACAAAATAATAGTAAGAATTATTAAGATAATTATTCACTTAAAATTTTCTAAACAGGTTTTAATAAATGAAAGAAAAATAGAATTCAAATATCTTTATTTTTAATTAATTAAATTGAATTTAAGAAAATCATATCAAATGAGAAAAAAAGATGTTTGAGTTTGATTTCTTATACTTAAAATTAAATTCAAAATGAGTTTTTACAACCAATTTCAATTAAATATAAACAATTTAATTTATTTTTCAATTCCATAAAATAGTAACTGCTAAAGCATGCGCTGATTGGGCTCCTCAGTCCAACAAAATCAAATTGGAGATATACAAACTGAGTTTGCCAATGACTTCAACTAATTCGCTAATTTAACTTGACGATCTCAAGCTAGCTTTGATGATATTGTTGGATATAACTTTTAAAATTTTTTAATTTATTTTTATTTAAAAATTATTTTGTGATGTATCTTAATATGACAACTAATGTGCATATTTATTTTTATTCATTTTATATTTATGGTTTCAATATAACTTTATTTAATAAATTTGATCATTTTATTTTATCATTATTGGATCTAATTATAATTGGATTTATGGTTGTTTTATGGTGTTTTTATGATGTTTTTAGTAGCCCGTTAATTCCTTTAATGGTCAAATTTTTTACTCATATATAAAAGGTCGTAACCTTTTCTTGGCATATATAGTTGGTGAGTTTTAGATTATTTTATTTTGCACTCCCCACAAGACTTTGTATTTTGGCAACGTGACTATGAATTGGTTCCTAATCTCCTCTCCTCGTAGCCGTGCACATGGGATGAGATACCGTTAAGAACTAATAAGATTTTATCTTAAAGTTATGATCAACCATTAGTACTTGCATGAAAGGGGACAATTATATTTTCACGATGTGATTTATCATATTCTTAATTATAAATTTTTAAATTACGATTATGTAATTTATTTTATTTTAATTTTATTATTTAAATACAAATCACACAATATACACAACAAATATGAATAAACTAATCAAGAACAAAGAAAGGCCAATTTTGATATAATTTTGACAAAAAAGAAAAAAAAAGAAAAACAAATCAAACCTTAAAGGTTGAAGCTTAGTTTTACATTAGTTAACAAGTATGTGATACTATATAAGCAACTGAAAATTAAATTTTTAAAATTAAAATATTTAGACTTCAAACATTGAGCCGCTACAAGAAAATTCATATTTAGTGGCACTAATATGGTGACATTTTGTAATAATATGACACAGAGAGGTATGATAGTAATAGTTATAAAAAATGTCACAATAATTTAATATTATGTGGCATTTGATTATTAAATGACAAATAAAATAGTGACATTTGTTTAAAAATGTCAAGATAAATATATTTCAAAGGTATTAGGTAGTGTCGGTAATTGTTTTTAGAAAAATACCACTAATATGTAGTTATAGTGTTGTTTGAAGAAAAATATCATAAAATATTTAGTGGCACTAAACTAATGACATTTATAGTATATGACACGTAAAAATAAAATAATGATAGTTATAAAAAAAATGCCACTACAATAAAATATTTAGTAGTATTTGATTATTAATGACACATAAAATAATGACATTTGAAAAAAGTGCCAACAAAAATATAATTTGAAGGCATCTAATTAGTGCCACTAATTTTTCTTAAAAACATGTCACTCATATTTATTTATAGTGGCACCTAAAAAAAATGCCATGAAATATTTATTGGCACTTATTTAGTGACAATCGATAGTATAATGACACATAAGAGTAATATGATGATAATTATTAAAAATATCACTATAATACAATATATAGTGTCATTTGATTGAAAATGCCAACATAAATATATTTGTAAGGCATTTAAGTAGCGCCACTACTTTTTTTAAAAAAAATGCTATTCATATTTATTTATAGTGCCATTTATAAAAAGTACAGTAAATTATTTAGTAGCACTAATTTAATGTTGTTTTACAATATAGTGTTACTTAGTAGTAATTGATTAATAAATATTAAAATGTAATTTTATTGAAATTACTGACACAACTATATGTTAAAAGCATTTAACTAGCAATACTACTTTTTTCTGAAAAAAAAAATATAACTCATAATTTAGCTATGGTATAACATGAAATAATTATAATACAAAAATAGATATAAGTATATATAGTTATTAATAATTATAAAATATACAAGTGTAAATCCTATCATAATGCATTGATTAAATCAATTACTTAAATATAATTTTAATGCATCGATTAAATTAATCATATTTTTCAAGAAGTATAAAAAATCAAAGTTTTTGCCCATTTTTTCTCCTCACCTACAAATTATTATTTTTTGAATATTTTCTATCTTTAAATTTAATGTCTCAAATGTTTTCAAATGTATTATTTAATATAATAATTTTGAGCATATATTTAAAAAATTGATAAAATATGCTCTTAAAGTATGAGAATATAATAATATTTTTGAATATTTATAATAAACATTTGGTGTGTAGTTTGATGGTAAACTCATATCTTTCCAAATAAAATATAGCAAATTTGAGTCTTGTATAGAGTAATTGAAGCATGTTGGAGTATCATAATATAGTTGTTGGTAGCAAATTAAGATGTTATTCAAAAAAAATTTTTTTGCCATTAATTTAGCATGTTTTATAATGAATTTTTAAGTCATGTTATTATGCCATCTAAAGAAATTTTTTGTGGCATTTTAACATCACTATATGTATTTTTTATGACACGTTAGCATGCCATTTAAAATTATTATTTTTTTATATTTTAACATGTCATTTATTGAATTTTTGTGGCGTATTATTTTATCATGTAAAGGAATTTCAATGGCATTTTAATATGTCACTACATACATTTTTAGTGGCATAATGGCATGCCATTTAAATTTTTCTTTAATGACATTTTAGCATGTTATGTAATGCATTTTTGTGATATTTTAATGTGTCATCTAATATATTTTTTCTTGTATTTTATTAATGTCACAATAGATGTAAATTAATGACATTTATACCTTTGGCTAAATTGCTACAAGTCACATTTTTAAAAAATATTATTAAATATAAAATTGATACTATAATACTATTTAAATTGCACTTTCTAATGCCACTAAATGCAATTTTTCTTGTAGTGAGCTAAAACTATTTATCTGATTATCCATGTTTTTATTTTATCCAAATTATATTTCATATAATATTTCTTTTATTAGTTGTTGATGATTTGACTTTATTTTCTCAAAACTGTTAAATAATTATAACTTTATTTTATTTGAATTACCTTTGCTATAGTTGTTCTTTTATTAGATGTTGGTGATTTAATTTTGTTTTATGTTTCATAAAAATATTAATTTAAAAAATACATTGAAAATACTGCGTGTAGACTTCAACATCATGTTTATTTTCAAAATAAACTTGAATTTTACAAAAAAATAAAAAGAAAAAACACGATTTGATCCATGGATGGTAATGTGGTGGGTTGGACTCAACTCATACCCCCACCTCGTTAAACTTTATCCCGCTCTACACCCCATCCCTCCTCAAAAAGACTCCATCTCATCTCGTCCTGTTGGGTTGACAGGTTTAAACTCGCCAACTCAAAAAGAATTAGAAAAATTATAATAAATTAATGAAAGTATCGAATTAGAACTATTTGACAATAATTAAAATTCAAATTTTAAGTACAAAAATGAAAAATTTATGCAAATAAGATAAAATTTTAGAAGTAAAAGAATTAAAGTAACAACCAACACAACATTCAAATTTTTATACATTGTGAGTTTATGATAACAAACTGGAATAAAAAGACTAAAAATTTTGAAGTCCAACAAGCTTCCACCATAAATTATTTGAATATTATTCTTAATTTAAAAAATATAAAATAAATTATAAATAATATATTTATTATTATTATATGTATAAATTATATGGGACATGTTTTGTGCAGGGTTAAGGAGCGAGTTTGGAGTAGTTTAAGTAAACTACATACCTGACCCAAATACTTAGAGTTATGAAAATTATACCTCATACCCCAACCCCAACTCATAACCTATTTAGCACCCTAGACTCATTCTATTTGAGATGGGTTGAGTTCGAATTCGGATTTTGACTCACCTCGTTACCATCCCAAATTTGATCCACCTTTTATTAGGGTTGTCAATGAATCGGATTTTAATTCGAATTCTATTCGAATTTGATCTGATTATTTAGAATATTTAACCGATAAAATATTAGATGGATGTGATCCGATTTAAATAGTTCAAAATTCAAAATAAATAGAGCGAATATGGATTTGGCTCGATCCGATCTATTAATAATTCGAATCCGAATATATTTAATATTATACATATATAGTATTATACATATATATACACACAGTTTTATAGTAATGCCAAATTATATATTTGGATGAAAGAAGTAATGAATTCTTATGCAATATATGAAATCATGTGTTTTTCATATAAATTGTTAGTTTCAAGCTTATTTACATTATAATTATATCACTTTTTTTTTATTTTTATAACAACAAATTATGTGGAAAGAATTATGAGTAAGAATCGAATGCCATAATATAGCAAGAATGTAATACAAATCTCGATTTGATTAGAATGTGTTTCTTTTTCATAAAACTTTGAGTTTATAGTTAATTGATTAAAATCATATATAACTATGTATTTATAATATCAAATAAGTACTATTATTAGTATTTGAACCTAAAATGTAATGATTTGGTAAATGAATGTGATTAAGTTAAATTCTATTGTTGCTTTTAAATGATCAATAAACTTGAAAATTTATTTATTAATTTGTTGTGTATTTTTTTTTCTAAGGATGAACGTTTTGAATTTAGGCTCTATTAAATTTCTAGAAAAATAATAAATATATGATAATTTTTGAAAATTCGAATTTGAGTTTTTCTGGATATCCGACAGATATTTGACTTTTATTTTGATCCAAATATGATTATACCAACTAAAAATTCAATGGATCTTGAATCGAATTTGAATATAACATATTATTTTTGAATTTGAATTTAAATATAGTATGATCCGATTCGAATCCGACCCATCAATAGCCCTACCTTTTATTAAAAGGGGAAAAAGGTTTTAAACGCATGCCAAGCTACGTTCACTCGATTTTGGAAAGAACCTTGTGAGCTGGGCTGCTAATAACTGCCAGGGCAAAGCCACAGGAATTTACATTTTCATCCTTTATGGTCAAGCCATGGGCCATGCCCATGGCCCATTACTTCCTCTCAAATTAGTCCTAGGATTCTCCTATCCTCATCTCTATTTTTCGCGACTGTAACTTTTCAAATATTTTGTAATTATTCTCCACCAAAGTTGGATAAGCACACGCACAGAGTTTGTAATTATTTTTTTTTTCTTTGGAATTTCGAACTACTATTGATCATTGTTTTGATAAGTTATTGTCTTTGCTAACTAACTAATGTAGCTTCTACTTGATTCTTCCTTTTGTTCCTCAACCTATGGAATATTAATAATCATTTTAATTGTTATTCCAATTTAACTTGGAAAAAAGTTTTTACTATTGAAACTACTACTACTACTGTGATGATTGATCATTGACTCAAATCCACGTTTAGAATCACTTCAAATAAATAATTTTTCAAGAAAAATTTGGGTGATTAATCTAAATGAAGTATGCGTATTATAATCTCCATCCCAAACAAGATCAATGCATAGTATAATTATACAATTATAACACATTATAAATAGAAGGTGATGTGCATTTAGAGTAGGACCTTTTAACGGAGACTCAAATAGGAAAACACTAGCAAGTGTGATGGGATCTCTTCTTTTGATCTGTTGCTCGATTTAATTTTATATCACTAATATTATATTTTTAAATTCAAAATCTATTATTCCTATCCTGAACATATAAATAAAATTAATTTTAAGAGTCGTTACTACGCTTCCAATCATCATCATCAACAAGCAAGCAAGCAAGCCCCCAAGTCCGAACATCATGTTTGCCGTGACTTGATCCATATATCAAAGTTACTTCGAGAAAGATATTTATTGTCACAGCGAGACATACATGAATATTATGAAAAAAAGGGTTAAATAATAATAATAATAATAATGGAAAAAGAAGACAGAGAGGTAGTAGAGGTCCAAAATCTACCAGAGTGTTGAACTGGCAGCAATAGTTAAAACAGAATCATAAGACTCATCCTCTGTCATCCATCTTCGCTCTTTTGTCCGGCGCTTTGCCATTAAATTTATTTCATTCCATCAAAAGAGCCCTAACTACCTCCACTTCACTCACTCTTCCACATTTCACAGTTTCGCACCCACCCACCGAAAGTAAATTACAAAAAGGGAACACTATATTCTCACTTCCAATGCTCCCCTTATGCTTCTGCTAATTACAAGAATAAGAATAAATGTTGGTTGCTGATGGCCTGCATTTCTTGATCTTGCCATGGGATTACTTGTAGAAAAAGTGGAATAGTACTGTTTTACCGCAGGATTTTTGGTGGGGTTTTATTCTTTTCTTGGATCAATGTCAGTAAAGATCTTAGCTTTTTCACATTTCCCCCCCTCTCTGATGGGATTTTTATTTGATCCTCTTTTATAAACTAGTATTGTTCTGCTGTTTTCTGCTGATTCTTTGCTTGGTCTTTCCACTTCTTTCTTTATACTACTATGTATGAAGAGTTTGTTATCATAACTAGTCATGTTGCAGGTAAGTTATTCCATGGAGTAAATGTGAGTATCAGTTACGAAAGGAAGAAGGACCAAGAAAAATATAGAACTGAACTTCAAGCTCACATATTGGATCATCCATATTTCTGTCTGTCTGGCTGGTAAATTCTTTGTTCCTTTGTAACTTTAATAATGATTGTTTGTGGGTTCTATAGCAAAGTGAAATATGTGCTTAGTCCCTTACATGCACTCTAGCACACACTGATGCACTGGCTTTGTTCACGCTTTTATTCTATTTATATGCCTTACTAATACCTTTACGCAGTTTGTGGTGCCTATAATTGATTTTTGATTGACAGCATGCTGCCCATGATATTTTTGGTTCAATAATCATTATTTTGGTGAATATGAGCAGATTTGGTTTCGCTGGGGTTTGAAGTGTTCGAAGAGAATTTTGCTAAAATGGGGAACATAGAGTTGCAATGTTCTTTGATGATCCTAATTTTATTTGGTATTTTGCTTTTCGGGAAAGCGGAGATTTATGTTGTGACACTTGAAGGAGAGCCTGTGATAAGTTATAGAGGTGGTGTTGAAGGGTTTGAAGCCACTGCTGTGGAGCCTGATTCCAACGAGAAGATTGATGTGACCAGGTTGTCTTAAAATAGTACTTAGCTTAAATATCAATACTTTGTGCTGCCCCTCAAAAAAGCAGCATCAATTTGCTAATCTTCTTGTGGGTAATAACTGGTTTTCATTTAATTTATTTTGGGGCCTGTCTTGTGGCGTATGGCTGTGGTTTCACAGGAGACTAGTCTTCTGGCTATGTGTATGTCATGGACAGTTGTCTTTTCCTCACATGCACTTAGATTAGGAAGTTTTTGACCATACTTTATCTGATAAGTAATACTTATTTCATTTGGGCACAAGGAAAATAAAAGGTTGACAACTAAGCTCGTGCAAGTTCCATTAGAACTGAAATTTAGTCTATTGGTGCAAATTGTGGATCTCATAATATCCACAATTTATGCGGGTGGTAAATCTCAACATTTTTGGCACTTGGCTGATGAATATTTGTACTGTTTACAATTGCAATGTTGGTGAGAAAGTGTCTGTTTTGAGACCCATGCAAATACATTGTTGATTGCTTCTAAATTGACATGTGACCTATAGAATGTAGGCTGATTTCTAATTCTCTGAGGATTCAGTGTGAGGAATTTAGCATGTAAAATATAGCAGTCTGTGTAGGCAATTAAATATTTTGCTTAATAACTCAGATATACTAGCCATAAATCTCATGGTTATGTGCTACAATATGTTGGAGTTATGGATGGCCATGATCCTGCTAGTTCTAATCTTCTTCCTTCCACAAAAGAGATTCAGGTGAAGCTCCTCCGAAGTCAAGTTATTGTCATCTGTGATAGCAATCAGGTATGGTTCCCAGTGGGCTCTGTGGACCAAGCTATGATCGATAAAGAAAAAGAAAAGAAAAAAGAAAAGTCCGTCAATCTTTATCACATACACCTATTGGTTATCTTAGGTGTGCTGTGTTTGTTAAGGCACATTTATTCCCATGTTTAGGCTCCACCAAACAAATTTAGGAGATTTGTGATTCTGTTCGAATGCTGTCACTATTAGATTGGGCATGGGAAAAGAATGTGAACTATTGGGATGACCCTTTTGAATTGTGCAGGATGATGTCCTTTTAGGTGATTCTAATTCCCTTAGACCCTAAACGGATTTTCTGGGTTATAGATATTCTTCTGCAGGTGACTAATTTCAGAACACATAGTGTGAACTTCCTCTGCAGGGCTTCCCCAGCTTTGTGGTGATTAGCCACACACAAGCAAACTTGTGCAAATAAATGACTTATAGTCTGTCCACCCATACTTTCTTGTTTATTGTATAAGGAGATGACTCTTAAGATTTTGCCATGTTTTTGTTTCTCTTTCTCTAAGCAAGTTTATTGAAATTCTGAAAATTGAACTCTATTCCTCTATGTTCTTGGCCATGTTCAGTGAGTTGGTTGTATCCTATGCTCACCATCTAGAAAAGAGGCATGATATGCTTCTTGACATGCTGTTTGACAAAGGCACCTACAAGAAACTCTATAGCTACCGTCATCTTATAAATGGATTTGCAGTTTATATTTCACCTGAGCAGGTGACATGCTTTGCTTATTTCTTTTCATTGAGCTGATCAATGTTCAAACTTCCTTTACTTGTTGCTCATATCATCAAACCTATTAGTAGGCAGAAATACTCGGACGAGCACCTGGCGTGAAATCTGTAGAGAGAGATTGGAAAGTGAGGAAGCTCACGACACATACTCCACAATTTTTGGGGCTTCCAACTGGAGTATGGCCTACTGGGGGTGGCTTTGACCGAGCTGGAGAGGATATTGTGATAGGCTTTGTGGATTCAGGAATTTATCCCCATCATCCAAGCTTTGCAACCCACAGTACGGACCCTTATGGACCAGTTCCACAATATAGAGGTAAATGTGAAGTTGACCCAGACACCAAGAGGGACTTCTGTAATGGAAAGATTATTGGAGCTCAACATTTTGCTGAAGCTGCTAAAGCTGCTGGTGCATTTAATCCAGACATTGATTTTGATTCTCCCCTTGATGGTGATGGACATGGAAGGTTTGAGTTATTATGCTTTGATAATTTGCATGGTGTTCCTCTTATATTTTGCTTTTGTTAATGTGAACCTAAACCCTCAAACCAAAATTTTGCCAACTGGTTGACTTCACTCTTCTATCATTCTCTCAAGTTGGTTGGCCTAAGTAACAAGTTTACCTGATCACTGAAACTGTGACCAACCATGTAGCATGAGCACTTGATCGTAAGTTCTCAATAGTCACTACTTCATAAAAAGTACTGGATAAAAGTATCTTGTATCCTAGAAAGCTCCAAAACTTGTGAACATCTGCAAACATGTCTTGACACATGAGTATATGTGTTGCAGATGTGTCATTAATAAATTTAGAACTTGCTAAGGACTCATCCTTGAACACTCTAAGAGCATTGTATATATGTTGTGTAGATGTTCTGGCTTATGAGCACCTTTGGGATGATAATCTGATTGAGAAAGAGGGAATTAGATGATATTGCTAAATCTTATGCTTAAAAGGAAAAAAGGAAAATCCATTGTGATGTATGACCGAAGAAAGTTAGAGAACTTTTAATAGACAGCATTGCTAGCTATTTATTATTTTCTAGGTGATTTTAATTGTATGTGTGTGTATGCACACTTCATTTTGACACTGGATCCAACTTTTTAGAAAACCTGGCATATTGGCATGTATTGGTTATTATTCTTGTTGATTCCTTGTCGCATATTGATACTTCTTACTATTTGTAATCTTCCCATTTATTGCGACATAAATAAACATTCTATGTATATTAATGAGCTGAATCTAATGCAGACTCACTAGGAAGAGGCCATATAATGAAGAAGCATGCTTTCTGTAGTTTAGTCCAGTTTTTCAAGCAGGTGGACCTTCATAAATAAGAGAGAACTTGGCCTATTTATAAGCTCTATTTCTGGGTTTTTGTGGATGATGCATAAGAAGCAAAAGGGGAGGGATGATGCTCTCACCAATTTCTGTCCTAACCACCACTGAAGGATCCAATTACTAGTTTGGAAAAATAAAAAAGAAGAAATTTGGTTCCTTCAAGTTATGCATTAATTAGTTGAAATACCAGTCAACAGCAATATCTTAAAGTACAGCAACTATATGTTTAAGCAAATATTATTCGAGAAACCTTCTACCTACTTATAATTCGAAGACCTAAAAAACTCCCGGGGTGGTGGTGGTGGTGTTAAAATATTGAACTTTTGAGATAGAATTACATCTAAAGTGAGGCATAAGTGTTTAGATGTAGTCTTGATGCAGTATTGAATATCTGTAAATGTTAAGATGTTCATCTTATACTTTCTTCTATATGTTAAGCGGAACTTTTTACTTCTTTCCCCTATGCCTGATCTCTTTTGGCAATTTTCTTGCGGAGTTGTTCCAAGATTTAATTTAATTTGTAACGTGAGTAACCCAGGGAAGACCTCAAAATTCTCTTTAACATGAACTTCTTTCGCCTTACCAGTTGCTATATTATCTTATTTTTGGTCCCTTAGAATTTTTGATGTATTAACAATTTGACAAACTTACTTCCATAATATCTTTACCAGTCACACGGCAGCTATTGCAGCTGGAAATAATGGCATTGCAGTGAGGATGCATGGATTTGAATTTGGGAAAGCAAGTGGAATGGCACCCCGTGCTAGGTAAGATTCTGGTAATATTCTCTTGTGCTTTGGGATGCAAGCCTGTTACCTGTCATAGATAATTTCTCAATTTAAGTCACTTATCCAACAGTTGGTATCTTTGTCTTCATGTAGGATTGCTGTGTACAAGGCACTGTACAGAATATTTGGTGGATTTGTTGCAGATGTAGTAGCTGCCATTGATCAGGTATTCTAAAATATAAATGTGTAAATATCAAAGAATATGATGGGGCTACTGTCCTTCACTGTTTCTACTGAAACAGAATCTGGTTTCTTGCACATATTATAAGCGTACCCACATGTTTCTCACTCTCTTACCAGTTTCAATCAGTGAGTAAAAAATCCTATGAACTTTGATCATATTAAAATTTCCCTTTGAAAGAGATCCATATGATACGGCTATGTATGAATGGTTCAACATAGACATGCAGAGTGGAAACTAAACAGCTTGCTCGTGCAGCCAGTCCATCCACTTTGACATGCACTACACCATAATGAATACTGTTCTGGGCTCTGTGGCTTGATATGTATGAAGACTGATTGCTCATCTCAGATGTCTTAAACTTCTGTGAACCATAAGATATGTGTTATAACAAACTTGGAGTTGATAGTACTTCTATTTTTGTGTGTGACCAAATTTTTAAGGGTTTGGTGACAAATTATGGAAGTGGGGTGCCTTGCATCTGCAGATAGGCTCCTCCTGGACAAAGCAATCTGGGAGGGCTATTTTTCAGAAAGAACTGTGACTTGCTAAACCAATATATCTTTTTCCTGGGCTTTATTAGTGACTTGAAACTTTCGCAGACTTGATCATAATTATTCCGAGGATGCCTGTTTTCTGTAGTTAGACTGGGTTCAGTGTTCTCACAGGATGAGGTGCACTTTGACAGGCTGTTCATGATGGCGTGGATATTTTGAATTTGTCAGTGGGCCCCAATAGTCCTCCAGCTACTACGAAGACCACATACTTAAATCCTTTTGATGCTACACTTCTTTCAGCTGTGAAAGCTGGAGTTTTTGTTGTACAAGCAGCTGGAAATGGGGGCCCTTTTCCCAAAACCATGCTTTCTTACAGTCCCTGGATAGCATCTGTAGCTGCTGCAGTTGATGATCGGAGATATAAGAACCATCTTTTCCTGGGGAATGGAAAAAGTTTAGCTGGAATTAATTTGTCACGTAAGTTCATACAAACTGATATTTGAAGGATTTTGAATTCTAAACTTACCAAAAGACACTGCTAAGCCTCTTCTAGATTTCTGTCCTATCATTCTTGATGCTCAAGAGCCTTTAGTAATGGTTTTACTTTTGATTCCATTTTAAGAGAATAAACCTTGTTAGTTGTATAATTTACACAATATTTATTGTTCTCTTTTATAAGTTTTATTCCAACTTAATCCTAAATTTTGATCACCATTGTGATGTTTCCTTATTCTTTTCTCTTTTTCTTTTTTGGGTGGATAGGTGGGTGGGGTATGGAGGACATTTTGTTTCTCTTTGTTCATCTAAATTGTCTGCAACTTGTTGGAAGTTACCGAATAAATTTTTAAGATAGGTACATCAGTTTAATTGTGCAAGGTTGGTTGGCAACATGCTGCTCTGTGTTAAGAGCTTTGGCTAACGTGTGGTCTCAAATTTTTGCTAAAATTACTTCTGAGCTTTCATTATCAGTCATTCCTTCCTTTAAATCACTCTCTCTCTCTCAACTTTATTTCTTCTAAACATCCACATATCTTGATCAATATTTAATTGTGAAGGGTTTCAACTAATAATCAATTACGACGAGCCCCTAGTTCAGTCGATGTAAGATTACTTTTGCAGGACAATGGGTTTGCAGTCAGTTTCATTTCCCCATTTTACTAAGCATTGCTGAGATTCTGTCCGTTTGTCTCAACACCGTTACATCTTTTTCTCAAAATACTTTATCATCTCTACTCTTCCTGCAGCTGCCACACATGCAGATCGAACGTTCACTTTGGTTGCAGCTAATGATGTGCTGCTGGATTCCTCTGTTGCCAAGTATAGTCCTTCTGACTGCCAGCGGCCTGAAGTTTTGAACAAAAATTTGGTGCAGGGGAACATTCTTCTCTGCGGATATTCGTTTAATTTTGTTGTTGGGACTGCTTCAATCAAGCGAGTCTCGGAGACTGCTAAGAGCCTTGGTGCAGTTGGCTTTGTCCTAGCAGTTGAAAATGCTTCTCCAGGGACAAAATTTGATCCTGTTCCTGTTGGTATTCCAGGGATCCTCATCACAGATGTTAGCATGTCCATGGTAACTATCGTTTTCCATTTCGTCTTGAATATTCATATAATTGGTTCCAGAGGTGAGTTGTTTTTAGGAAAATATAAGTTTCCTTGGTGGCTTTCCAAAAAAAAGGTATGTGTTTCTATTTTTGAAAATGTCAACCTTCACTGGTATGATTTGACCTACTCATAATTGTGTCTCCGGGTATTTCTGATTTAAGCCTTATTATCCTGTGATGCTAAGGGAATAAACCTTTTGTAGCAATCTTTTAATTGTCAAGGGTTGTGTTATACTCCGCTTGCTGGATATGCTTATTTTATTATTTGCTTCACTTAAAATATATGTTGTTTCGGGTGCTTATTTGTGCTCAGCATTCTTGGATGATCATATGTTTTAGGAACTTATAGACTACTACAATGTTTCTACACCAAGAGATTGGACAGGGCGTGTTAAGAGCTTTAAGGCAGTGGGAAGCATTGGGGATGGTCTGAAGCCTATACTCCATAAATCTGCACCACAAGTAGCATTATTCTCTGCTCGAGGACCTAATATCAAGGATTACAGTTTTCAAGATGCAGATCTCTTGAAACCAGATATTTTAGCTCCTGGTTCTCTAATTTGGGCTGCTTGGGCTCCCAATGGAACAGATGAACCAAATTACGTAGGTAAAGTGTTCCTGTCACCACATTTCATATCTTTCCCATGTTTAATATGATTAATGGTACCAACCTGCTTATTGCTTGAATCAGGTGAAGGATTCGCAATGATATCTGGAACTAGCATGGCTGCACCTCATATAGCAGGAATAGCTGCCCTTGTGAAGCGGAAATACCCTCACTGGAGTCCTGCCGCTATCAAATCATCCTTAATGACTACATCAACAACCATTGACAGGGCCGAGAGACCGCTTCAAGCCCAACAATATTCGGGATCCGAGACTATATCTCTGGTCCCTGCAACTCCTTTTGATTATGGAAGTGGTCATGTCAATCCCAGAGCTGCTCTAGATCCTGGACTCATTTTTTATGCAGGTAATTAGCACACTGTCTCTTCTTCCTTTCTACTAATCAGAAGATCGGATATTTTCTTGGAAGAAAAGGGCTTTCTTTAATTTTTCTCTAACTTTTATGCTGCTTTTTGATTTTAGGATATGAAGACTACTTGGGGTTCTTATGCACCACACCTGGAATTAATGTTCAAGAGATTAAAAAATATGCAAATGCCCCCTGTAATTACACTCTTGATCATCCATCAAATCTCAACACCCCCTCAATCACAATCTCACATCTTGTCGGAACTCAAACAGTTACACGCACTGTAACAAATGTTGCAGAAGAAGAAACCTATGTGATCACAGCAAGAATGGCGCCAGCAGTAGCCATTGAAACCAGTCCTCCAGCAATGACTATAAGATCTGGTGCGTCCCGGAAATTCTCTGTTACTCTAACAGTTCGATCTGTCACTGGAACCTACAGCTTTGGGGAGGTCTGGCTGAAAGGGAGCAGAGGGCATAAGGTCCGGATCCCTGTTGTGGCAATGGGTTATCATCGATAAGTTGGTCTAAAATGTTACTATGGTAATATTCTTTGGATCCTTGTGGAATAAGATGCATAAGTTGGACGTGTTTTTGTGTATTAGAAGTATGTAAAGGTTAGTAGGACGAGCGGGAGATGTTTAGTTTCTTCCGACCTTTAAGTTTTGACTTTAGTTTGTCATATGATATGGTGGAATTCCTTACATTCCCCAGCAAGTTGTAAGATTATAGCCTCGGTTTGGAGAAGGCTGGTAGGTTTGGCAACCTGTTATGTTGTACGTTTGACTGCCTAAGTAATAACTATCTACAGTTAGCTGAATCATATATACTATCTTATCTGCAACTGCATTATGCGGTGTCCTTTTGGCAATCTTAATGCACTTGATGACCTTCAAGTGCTCAATTTGTGGAAGTAACTTTTGAAGCATCGATTTTAAGGATTGCATACTATAATATTTTCCTCTTGATGAAGGTCTTATGTCAGCCTAACTACTCATTTTGTAGCAGTAAATTCTGCTCAAGAACATTGGTTCTTAAGTTTTGTGTACTACAACAACATTTGCAATACTTGTTTCGTACGAAAATTAAAAAGAAAAAGAAAAGAGCCAATTTTATTGGATCTCTGTTTCCAAACAATCATAACTATAAATTTCATTGGTCCCATTTTGATTGATCAATGGGAAGTAAATGATGAGAGGGTTACAGCTCTATTCCTAGTTAGCATTTGAACCATCCAAAAAGTTCCTACTTGCCTTATGCTACTATTATTTCATGGCCAAGCATCTAACTTTCATCAAGAACATGCATAAAAATAAACCACCCCAATCTAACCTACTTTGCACCCTCAACCTTTACGTTTTCCTGTAAATCAGATTCACTTCTTCGATTGAATGATATCTCTCTAATGGTAGCCAAAATCGGCTTCCACGACCTTGACTTGGAGGACTTCTGCATCCCAACAAATACTTGACCGTTTTCCCCTTTGTCACCATTAAGGTTACTCTGGTCTGAAAATAGCCGGTTTGGACTAGTCCCAGGCGAGCTCCCAACCGGGCTGTTACCTCCCAGATTTTGCTTTCCTGACTTGGATTTAGACCTGCTGTATTTTTGTGCCATGGAGGCCAGCTTTCTGGCTACGGGGGCTAAGTCCATAGGCGACACGTTGGAGTCGAACAGCGAATAAGGCAGCAAGAAATATACTCTGCCTGGCTCCAAAAGTGTGTCTAATTTAAGTGGCGTGGAGGCGTTGGAGAGCAGCTGAGCATGAGTGAACAGAAAGTGCTTTGGTGGGTTGCCAGTTACTCGACCAACTGTAACAGGACACTCCAACTCTTCAATGTAACCATTCAAATGTATAATTCTAATGTTCTTCAGCTTTGATGATTCTGATGTGGATGTTAATCTTTTGCAAGATAAACTGCCGCCCATTTTCTCTCAGCCTTCTCTTTTATTCTCTTTTCTTTTCTATTTTTTTTTTTAAAATAAACTCTTTAATGCAAATAATGTTGAGAAGAAATGGGCTGAGATATCGTATTGTACCATATATATAAACATGATCCAACAAATGATGGCTTATTTCTTGGAAAATTAGGGAGATAGCTGGCCAGCCAGGCATGAAAAAGTCTTTGATAACTTTGGTTTTAATTAACCTTTGTCAATCGGCCAATAAAAATTTGTGGGGCAGATCAGTATCCATCGTAGTCCCTTTCAGTAGACTTGGAGTGTGGAAATTGAAGGTCACAGAATGAGACAAAAGTGCTTCTTGTCCCATTTTTGACTCATCACGTCTCAGCCATCTTCAAGAACTTCATTAAGACTATCAATTATTGTACAAACCGAAATAGTCGAGTCTATTAATTTTTGCCATCTTCCTCTAATATTCAAGTAGGTTGGCTACTGATTATCCTCTTATGGGATACCCGTTTGGGGGGTCAAAAAAGAAACCCAATTGAAAAATCAAGATAATCTGTTATAAGCTTAAATCAGATAGGTTTCTAAACCTTAGGAGCCTGTTTATACAGAGACAGTAGAGTTCTTTCGAAGTCGACAATTTAACATGAAGTTCTTGCTAAGTTAAGGAATCAGTTCAAAGTTACACCTACCTTTAAAGAAACAAAGCCAACCATTGACAGTTTTTTTTTGGAGTTTCAATTTTAACTGTCAGTGGACTATTACCAATTTTATGACTGGATTCAAGTTTAATCCAATTTGTCACTAAGACAATAACATAGTTGAGCTCGACTTAAATTACACGGCTTGTTAGATATCATGGAAAACATGACCATTAGGTTGACTGGGTTGTGACTAGTGATTTTACCATTCATGATGATGCATGTCTCAACTTTCATTGTCAAAACTTGACTATGCCAGTGTCATAGGCAGTGGATAATTCCCAAGCAGAAGAGCAGTTTAAAAGACCTTGACTTCGAGGATAAAGACTCGTTCAAAGCATGAGTAGAAACAAGACAAATATGCTTATATAATGACAGTGAAAACTAGGAAAAAGAAAAAACCGACAACTTTCAAAGACTGCTGATGCCGTGTGCTTCGGTTAAGGGTCAAAAGACTTGCAGTTCACGGTGTTTGACGATACTTTGTCTTGTCCTCATCAGAAGAGTCGGTGGTTTAAAATAATTTATAAGTTCTCCTCACTCTTTCACTGAGGTGCCTCTCTAGGACAAAATTTGCATTAGGCAAGCTAGATAATACCTTGGTATAGCTAAGCTCCCATGTTTGATTATTCAAAACCAAAAATAGTGGTATTTGTTAGCAACAACATAATGGAGGCAGTCAATCAAGATAGGTTGATCCGAAATCTGATTCAAATCCAATATAGTACCTATGGGTACATAAGAAATGTATTGAATTGATTCTTTTTAATGAATAGATCTGATCGCAACTTCGAACATGAAATTCAAAGGGATCAAGTAGGAAAAGATACTTGATTTGATCATCATTATTGGTGTTGCTCACAAAAACAATTAACAGCCATGTGCCTCTTTACAAGCCCCTTGACTCGGAAGCTATGATATTATATGGTTTTGTTCCACATCGAATGAGCTGAACATTTAATTGCAATGTTAAATGACCTTGATGAGTTGATCACAACCATACGTTAGGGTCAACTACGAACTAACCTAAGGAAACTCTAAACAAAGATGGTGTTTTCTATATTGGCTCCAACATCCAAATTGAGACAACATTAAAATCAAACTCTTGTTGTTGATTATAAGTTGCTTCTCCCCTATAGTGATTCCTTCCATGCTCACTACACACTGAACCATTCGCCACTGTCACAAATTCCTGGCCTGATAACATGTAAGATGTGAATGGAAGAAAGCTGGTTTAGCCGTCAGTTTATTCTGGAACAGCAAAGAGGTATTTATTGATTACAATTAGGATTTAGGAGGGCAATTGAAGCAAGCTAAGAGTGTCAAATTCTCAACAAACTCTACTCTAAAGAAGTAATAACATTGGTCCCAAAACATAATCTGTTCATCTGTAAATGCTATGATTGTTTCATGTGCAGTACTTTTAAAAGACTATAGTCCAGCTTAGGTGAATCAAGTGGTTTAAATAAATGAGAATTCCAAATTCATGAATAATCATGATACAATTGTGCTAGACAACATCCATATATGCTATTAAAGTTACCCTTGGACGCTATATAAAGGATTATGCTTTTGGAGTTGCTATTAATACAAGAATACCGAAAATTATGAAGCCTAGTCTTCAAGTAACTCACAGTCAATCCTTTGGAAACTAACCCTCATTGCATCTAAATCAAAGCCCACATTATAATACTGCTGTGCCTTTACTCCTATCAAATTCCCTTCTCTTGATTCAAGCACAGCCATGCAAAACCCTGATCCATCACTAGTTCTGTGAAACAAGGCTTCAACATCCAAATCTAAGTCAGCTCCCTCAGAAAGATGTAGAGTCACAATAGGGAACCCTCTGAGGTCCCTTTCCAAATTCCCCGAGTAACAAAGCTGATCTTCAGCATTTCCAACTCTTATAGGTGCCAGCACACCATTCAATAAATTCTCCACTTCTGCCAAAAGTGGCTCGTATGCGCTCTTCACAAGAAGAGTATAAGTCGTGCCTGAGTCAATAGCTACATTATAATAAAACTCATCTTGGTTAATAGTTATTTGCTTCTCTCCCACACTGATTCCCACCAGGGTTACAACATAATGGCTACCTTTAGTTCTTATGGGGGTTGAATCACCTTGAAGTATGGCTCCATCGCCTAATATTAGTTGGTTATACACATACTGAGTATCGCTTATATTTCCTATGCAATATGAAAATTTATTACCATTTCGGCCAGCCAAACAATATTTGTTTGGATTTTCCAGTCCAAGAATCCCATCCAAATCAGCCGCAGGTCCAACAATTTTGAGTGCGCAGCCAAACATTACATCAGGTACTTCCACTGTGCCGCCGGTGGATGTCAAAAATGTGAACTTTTCTAAGGCAAGAACACCATTGCTGCTTGATTGATCTTCGTATCTTATCTCATATAAGCATTGATGGGATTCTTTTCCCCGATAACTATGTACAAGATTAAAGCATTGAGGAGAATTGAATGATAATTCAGTGTAGGTGGATGACTTTTTAGGATCAAACACATTTTTACAACCATATTCACATTGAGCACAACGAACCCATAGTAACCGACTTCCCGTGTCCATAGCCAAAAGCTGAGGAACCGGCGGCTCACCAATAGAAACATTAACCAGGAAAATTGTACCATCTTGTAGTGGAATTACAGGAGCCCTAATGTCATCCCCAGGCACAGAGCTTCTAACTTTTGGATTGTAAAAAGTTGGGAAGATAGAATGACGGTGAATTAGTCTTAGGGAGAGCTTGTTACGCCTTGGGATCAGAGTAGTGACTGTGCTTGTAAATGAAATGGAAATGAGAATTGGAAGAGTGAAAGAAAGAAAAACACCAAGGCTGTAAGTATAAGCCATTCTCATAGATTTTTTACAGGTTGGAATGGCAGAAAAAGAGTAGCAATAAGTTGGTAATTCTTTGAAGGCATGAGATCTTTTAAATGAAAATTTTGCAGCAAGGTCACAACTCAATCTAACCCTTAACGATCTTAGTTCTAGCATTCTCTTACAACATATCTATCTTTGTTATGTTATGACATGGTGTTTATGCACGGTAATAATTAATTAAGCGAAATGCATGATTAGTTTCAGCTTAGGTTCATAAAGGTGTTAATCATTCAAAACGCAGAGTTTATGATCGCAGCTAAAATAATGAATGGCACCATATCTTAGGTATAACTTCAGGGGTTCAATTAACTTTTCCAATTTCTTTGTTAAGTTTGTAAAAATTATTATAGTAATAAAATAGAAACAGTTATAATTTAATACATGTAATTAGAGACAATTGGGGATGATGATAGGTTCGAGTATAATTCGGATCAAGTTTTGAAAGTATAAATGGATTCGAGGCGAGTCTTGAATTTTAATTTTTAAACCTAAATCGACCTCAATCTACCCCGTTAGAATATTATATATACTAGCTTTATTTATTATGAGCATATCTACGTGATATGTACCCGTAAGTATTTGAAAAATTTGCATATTACGAACATATTTTATATAAAAGTAATAATATTGTCATCGTTTATACATTGAATATACATAAAGAAATGGCAATAATTTTGTAATTTATAATTTTTTTAAAAACAAAAAACATGTATATATAAATATTTTAATTATTAATTCTTCGTTAATAATATTATTTCTCATATTTAAAAAGTTATTGAGATATTATTTTTAAAAAATATTTTTTTATTTTTTTAGAGATATAAAATGGGTCTAACAAATTCAAGCATTAATGGTATAACTGTTACACATAAATGAGACGGGAATGAAATGGATATTTCCAAATCCATTCCTAAACCCACGATTGGTATAATTTAGATATGGGAATACTCATTCAAGTCGGAATTCCAATTTCCAAAAGGAATGGCTTTCCCTCCCTCCCCCATGGATTTAACTATTGTCAATCCATCAAGAATGAACTTATATTTTTTTCTTTTTAACAAATTAACATTCCATAATTTAACGAAACACTTATATATTTAAAAAAAGAAATCTTCACTTTATAAATATTTGATATTATATTCCAACTTATTTGATTGCTATGTGTTTTTATTTTATATATTTTATTCATATAATTTTTAATAATATTATAAAAATTGTTATAATTATTATATAAATTAAAAATATTAATAAATAATCAAAATAAGAATAATTATGCGCATCTCAATTTTTATAATAAAAAAGTAGAAGTATCATCGATTTGGCCATGCTAATGAAAGAAATATATATAGTTTAAAATATTATTAATATCCGCATATCTTTGAATGACTAAAAATATATACAAAACTAATAAATGAAGAGTTGTCCATTCTATTAACAATTTTTCAAATTAAACTTATAAAAAAGTACAATAAATCATTATAACCTTATCACAAAAAAGTTATGCACTATAGTTATAAAGCATTTTATAATTTTTTTATTTATATTTTATCAAAAAATTCAAAAGAGCTCACTAAATTATAGTTTTAAAGAAATTGTGTTTCTACTTTTTTGTGTAAACATATATACTTGTTGATAACATATAAAATGCATATATTTACTAATATAATTCAAATAATATTAAAAGTTATATTAAAACTGCATAATTGTAGATTTACTCAAAAAAAATTTATGGTAATATATAAAAAATATTTTATTAATAAATACCTTTACTTTAATATTTTTTAAGAAAGAATAATTTGGTCATTTAAAAAAATATTCTATTCATACTGATCATTCCTATTTACCAATCATTAAAATAAAATTAAAGAGGGAATAACGATTTCATTCATTTCTCATTTTTTATACATACCAATTATAGGATAAACTACACTACCATCATTCCATTCCCAACATCATTTCATCCATAAAATCATCACATTCCCACTTAATTCTATTCCTTCATACCAATCACCACCTAAAATTTCAAGCATTAAGATTTGGATTTGAATTGAGCAAATCCCTAATCCTTAAAAATCTTAACAAAGTAGTCTCAAATTTTGACAAACCCATCCCACTGCCATTCCTAAAGACAATTTAGATATTAAAACTTAGAATTTTGTTTCTAATATATATTTTTCTCGTAGTGCTCCCATATGCTAATTCATGAATGTTGAGATTCCAAATTATTGAAGAAAATTATAAGATGGAGATTGACGGTTAGTGAATCTCATTAATTAAAAATAAAACAATAAACAAAAAGGTACAATACAAATAACGAAATAAAGAACAAATCAAGGCTTCTAAGATAAGAAACATCTGGCATCATACAATTAATTCAATTAAGTGTCTTGAACAATCAAAAATTAGCATTAAATCTCAAATCAATTATATAAACACGGTGAAGCACTTAATCACGCTACGGACGTTGAAGACTTCAAATGCGATGTAACAAGTAGCATTCACTATATCGTAGTCTCATTTGAAGAACACTGGCTAAACAAAATTTAATTAAACAATTCAAAAAGAAGGAAAAAAGAGTGGGGCATATTTGCAACTTCTAATAATCACAAATTCTACTAAGATCAGCCACAAAAGTGCTGTCGTAAGTCCCCAGAAGTATGTCCAGAACGTACAATAAATAGAGATAGAGCCATGGAGGGAGAAGTTAAATATCAAATGATTGTCCCCACAGGAAGCAACAATGGCCATTTCTTCACCTTCATTTCTTGCCAAGTCACCTTCACTCTCTGCCTGTTGCCCTCGCACTCAAAAACAAGCCATTTTGGGGACCATCCAAATCCTATACAATGCAAGGTGCTTTAAAGCAGAAATGGTGAAGAATGGGGTCGGATGCAGCAGTGGAATCGACCCAAGAATCAATACTGAAGATATCACCCCACTCAAATAGATGTATAATTGGGGAAAAGACGCATTAAATTGTCTAGAGTTTCAGGTAAAAATTTCCTCGCAAATAAGTAACATGGCCGACGCATTCCATTCCAGATGCAAGGTCTAATCTGGACTTCCCTCTGCAGTGCAGAAAATAATTTAATTTTCATCAGAACAAATAGCAATGCAGAGTCAGCACAACTTTAACAAAATAAAGCACAAAGATACACACACACACACACACACTAACCTTTTCATCGCTTGTAACATGCACACTATCTATAATAGACTGCAAAAATAGTTAAAAGCAAGTGTCAGTTAATAGCCGTTGGCCAATTCTTTCAAAGTAAGATATAGCACATAGAATGCTTTGACAATAGTAAATTGGGGAGGCCAAAGTGTCGGATGCAATTAAAAGGAGCCTCAAAATTTCACAGCACAAACATAAATATGGATTCAGTAAGCATGCAATTAAGTTTACACCAGAATGCATCTCCTTCGACCTTGTTTACTACAGGGTACTAGGTTGATTGTTGAATAGTGGATGAAGGCCATACTTATTTTTCTACCCCACCAAACAAAGTAAACTAACCCTTTTAGGTGATAGCTGTAAGATAATTTATGATGCTCAAAAGATGTCTAGCTAGAACACCAGAGAAAAAATTAATCAGAAACACAGCCCGAGCAAAAATTCCAAAATGGAGAGCATGAAAGTTGAGTTTCAGAAGACAGACAAAAGCTACAAAGCAAGTTGAAAAAGCTTGCGAAGAGCATAGCCATACTGTAATATTTTTCATCAGCTTGAAGGTGACATCCTTTGCCCGGTATGATTTTGGATGCCACTTCATCTCAGACCAATCAACATGGGTTACTGACCAATTGGCTATTCCAGCTGGATCAAGCATCTGAAAAGGCAAGGTAATATTATTTATACGAAAAATGTCGAGGAAGAAGGAGAGAGGAAAGCATCTTAACAATCCAGATACAGAAAGTATAATGATTCTCACATAGAAAAAAGTGGGCAAATAGTGTTCATCAGAGTAGCAGTTGCGTCCCTTCATTCCTGGCTGTTCAATCAAAAGAAATACATGGCAATAGTGATTCAGAGAAATGTGATAGTGGCATCATGTTTCAATCAATATGCCAGCATAACTAGTAATGTTGAGCAAAAAGAGAAGCAGCAAGCAGTGAAGTACAGATGACTTAGGAAAAGCAAGATAAACCAAAACCCTCAAGGGAATTACGGGCCATGTGCATCTCCTTAAGCAAATGAAGAGTGCAAAAGGGAAATATAAATGCATTTGTGTGTGTGTGGTGGGGGAAAATCAATTCCAGAAGCAAGAAACAAAGATTTGTCCTTTGAGCTATGATACATTCTGGCTAATTTTAAGTAGAATATCATTTTATGGTAGAATCAGGAAAGCAGATAAACCACTAGAATAGATAACCTAAATACAACACCTCTTCAGGCTCCTATGGATGCATTCTTTGGTTACATTCAAAAGTTAATTATCAACTCAACTAAACTGTATAGTTGAAAAGCATCCTGGATAAGTTATCTACAACCAGCACAGAGCAGAGATGAACAAAATAAGCTGTTTCGTTAATTGAATGTAATTATGTAAAGCATTAAACTGGCTCCTTTCCCTTTAAATGACACTCAAGATTGTTATCCTAACTAGAACACAAAGATGCTTTCATGCAATTAACTTTGAGAGCATTAAACTCTGAGACTAGTTGAGCTTCTCAATTATCTACTCGCAGATGAATATAGTCAGGATAGGCACCGCCACATGAGCTAATCTTGAGGAAACATCAGCTCTAAGCTCTACTGAATTGAGTGTCTGAGTTTCTCCAACGGCAAAAAGGCCAGATCTTATTCAACAACTATCTGGATCCAATTATATGGACCATCTTCACAACTTGGAAATATGAAAACAGAAATATCTATGGAAGAGTATCATGCTTCTAAATCAGAAGTCAACATCACCTCCCTCAGGTCTTATTTTTTCTCTCTAGATAAAAAAAGTAAGAAACCAACCTCCATTCCACTTGAATGTCCATGGCTGAAATAGTATGGAATATTTCGTAAGAGTTGAAAATAATTGGAAGTTCTGGATACTTTTACCTTAAAAGTAGTAGTTCTGAGCAAGTGGGAGTTACATCATTACTTTAATAAAAGCACTTGTGGAAAGAGATTTGTCATCTTAGGAAATGATACATTATAATGGATGTCCTGAAAAGGAGATAGGGGTGTTCAATTGTGTATTTAGGGAACATTACACATATATACACATCATTCCTATTGTGAAAAAAACATTTATGCTTATTAGCAAAAATAAATTAATGATCAATGAGATGCTAATAAATCATTTAAGGTACTAAACCAACACTATTCACTACATCGAATAAAAATAATTTCTATGTTACATGGCCATTAAAAGGTTGAACAGAAAAACTAGTGCTTGTTTTACTGGTTTCAAAAGTTAAAATTTTCAATTATATCTCTAAGTGCATCAACATAATTTATAAATCTTACGTTAGTTTAGAGAAAATTAGAAAATCATGATATTCGAGGGAGTATGTACATTTACTTTAATAAAAGTTTTGATGGGAGTTTTTTATCATTTTTCACTAGAGATTAATAGAAGTATATCTCAACAAGTTTAATTGGATCATTATTCCTATGACCTATCTATTGTTTACCTATGTTTTATAAAATTTAATTACTAATAAGAAATTAAGATCTCAATAATTAGCATCAAGCTCTCTATCTTCTACATAGTAATTTAAAAAAAAATGAACCTAACAAGGTCATTAACTTTCTCTAAGAAATCAAATATTTCCCACAAAAAAAAAGAAAAAAAAAGGATCACAATGAATTCCATAATTAGAAGTTCTACAATAAGGCACTATCATAACCAAGCATCCCATGGTTAAATAAGTGATCAAATTAAATACTTCTGGACAATTAAAGAATTATATAAATCAAATGAACCATGAAGAGATACTAGAATCTACTTAAGCCCTAAGGTATAAATTCATTACTTCTATATTTTTAATAATTTTTTATCTGAATATTTTATGTATAACTTTTTAAAATGACAAGTTAACATTGTATGCTAAAATAAAATTAGATAAATAAAAGTATAATGATCCAACATCCAACAGATTACAATGTCGCCGATATGTATTTAAAATATCAATATGCATACAATAAGGAGATGCAACCTTTTGCACATTACAATAAGTACGCGATAAAGTATGATCTAATGTATTGACCATAGTAAACAATTTAGTACCTTCTCTTCTAAACTCAGGTTCCTAAGGGCATAATGCACATGACACTTTCTAACATTATATGTAGAGAGATAGATAGATAGATAGATACAAACATATGCATACATAGCATGAGTCAATGATCTCCTTTTCAGGAGTTATTCACATATTGGGGCAACATTAAAGCTGAATAGTCTTAGGTCTTTGTTTCTGAATTATATGATATGTCGCTTAAGTTTCCATCTTTTGCTCTAACAAAGAAGCATTTTACCAAGGAATTTTAGGAGCATTTCCAGCTATAGTGAGAGCAGTTGGAGATCCTTATACCCATCCAAGATAATAGATAAATTTTCATCTTGTTCATTTGAACCAAGGTAGAGTTTTGAAACAACCACAAACTTGTCTACGCCCTTGAATGGAGGAGTATCTTAAACATCTAGAAACAAAAAAAAATAAACTTCTACGAAATGCAAGAAAGTTGAGAGTTGCTGGTAAAAATATATTTCTAAGTCAAATTATGATCACCTTGCAATAGTCCCTGAATTTTTTATAGTAGAGACTGTCAGCCACAATAATAATAGCATGCTGCCGCTTCATTGTGAACCACTGCATTATTCAAATAAAGAGCATATTACAAAAGGACAAATTAAAGATGTTAAGTTTCGCAAGGAGCAAATTAAAACCAAAATTGTGAACTCCTTAACTCCGTCAAAGGTGCATAGCATAAAAATACAAACAAGTTGTAAATGCTAAACACAAAGACAAATTTGAAAGGCATTCCTTATTGCTCCTTGAAAATTTTATAAACAAGAAATTTTGCACTGATAAACAACAGAGCTGCTTGCTTCTGTCTATTTAACCCTTTAAAAATTTGAGAACATCTGTAACTCTTTCTACGATCAAGTGAACAATGTGAAACAGAATACACACCTGTGCACCCTTTCGAAAGTCTTTCTTCTCGACTTCAGGTAGCATATATTCAATATATCTGCCACTTCCATGCGGACCAGGATCCTCAAAACTGCAAAAACAGGAACAGTGTTTACCTCTCATATTTATCTACCTTAAATTTGAGACTTTTTGAATGCTTAATCGACATAAAGAATGTAATAAATAATTAGAACATTTGTTTGTCTTCACTGTGTTAGGATAACATTTTGTGCAGGGAGTTTATTGTTTTAACTTTTACGAATACGGTATATCACTTACTATGATTATTATATTAGTTACATTTGTCTTCAGAAGTTTTATTCTACATAAAAATTAAAAAGTCAAAAAGAAAAATGAGTGGTCAGTTCAACTTTATTTTAGGAATTGCTTATTTTATCAGAGTTCTAGATGGAATTCAACCCATATATTTAAAAATGCAGTGTGAAATATTACATAAAACCTAACCCACTAGGGATATTGTGGCTGCATAAGAGAAGCTGCAAGAAGAAAATAGCAACAAAACCAAAAGACAGTGGACTTACCAATCAATAAAGCTAACATTTGTGTACATGAGATAATTGTACACATAATCAAAATCACGAAGTGGTATGCAGCTGAAGTCCAGGAAAAAGCTCGGTTAGCATCTAGGTGTTTGAATGAGTTCAGACAACAAAGGACCCAGTAAGAAACTTAACAAAACATATTCTAGAGTAACCTATCGGAAAGTAGCACAAAGTGCTGGTTGTCTGGATCTTTGAGTGCATTTGCTAAAAGCCGTTTTTCAGCATCAACCATTGAAATTTTTCCCCATGCTACCTGCAATTGTGAACCATTACTATAAAATTAAGCTAATGAAAGTTTTAGACTCCTCAGAGCGTCAGGGTTTTCTGTTTTCCACTTAGACAAAACAGCAATAGCATTATGATAAACATTGAGGAAATACAACAATAAACCAGTATGTATCTGCAATAATATCAAGAACCATCAATTGTCAGAAAAATAAAGAATCATAATAATTAGGTTGAGAAAAAAAAAATCATTTTTTCAACATACAAAAAACAACAAACATAGAGTTAAGAGTAGAATAAATAGTTGTTCTATTTAACATATTGTGTTCAGTGGATTCAACCAAGCATCCAAGAAATATAAAATACTACTTAACTTGGGATTAAGAAGTGCTTTCAGAATGCATAGGTCTAAAGAAGTTTCTAGTATATCTTGCAAAGTTACTTTTTACACAGCATTACATGTAGCCAGGCAGCCTATAATAAACAAAAACCATAAACTTGCCCATTTTGCACCTTCCCAAGTTCCACGGATGCATATATGCATATGTACATATTTATATTACCCATGTGCTCACAGTTTTATTTTGTAGCATAAAATAGATATTCACAAAACATAGAACACTGCAACATAATTTACATAAACTCGGAAGTCTATGTTAGATCACATCAAATAACCTTTTTAAATCACAAAAGAAGGTGGGAGAAAAGTTAATTTTGTCATTGGCCAATTACAATTAATAAGATAAGTAAAGAAATGAAGAACAAACCTTGTCACTATGAATTTCTTGATTGAAAAAATAACGGCTATAATGCACAGGTTTATCCTTGGATGCATGCACATAGACAGAAAATCTACCTTCATGGCCCTGCCATATAAAGGAAAAAATTGAGAAAAAGATTTGACCCAATGCCATTCAAACATACAATTTATACAAAGTGCAGCACTATAAATGGTTGTCAAACAAATAAGAGAGAGCTTTTTCACACCCTTCAACTAAAAAGACCCAAAGCTTGTTGCCATCATTCTACTTTGGCTAGGAAGTTGTGCTCTCATTTCTGTGGATGAAGGCTACTTGGTGTGTACTTGAGCTTTACTTCTACATGTTCAAAAAAATTTTCTTGTGTTTCATCCTTCCACAATTCCTTATGTTCTCCTGGCAATTTTAACCTCATAAAAATGCCTATCCTTCCACCTAGTTACATTCTTACTTCTCATGCTAAACTGATATTCCTTTACTCCAACAACAAATCCACACACTACCAATCAAATAACACTTAGCCTTACAACATCATTTCCAACTAGAAAGACCAGGCCCACTGACCTTTAACAAGTGAACCAGTGGTAAAGTTGGATGCAGCTGGTTTGTCAGACTCAAGGTCTTATGGACAAACTACATCAGTGGAAATATATAAAAGAACAAGATGGTGCATAACTAATTAAATTCGAAAAGTGAAAAAATCCTTACTTGGCCAAAGTTATATCAACAGTCCTTTTTAAAGAAATATAACAATTTAATAGAATAACTAAGACATAACAGTTTAAAGTTTGATAGGCAAAGAACATAACATTTTTGTTCAATGTTCATGATGCAATCATTTCATAGTTCATATTGGTTTATAAGACATGATGCATCCTCTAGAATTTTTTGATAGACTAGCTAAAACTAACATCTGTTCGCCTGAGACATTTTACTAACACTGGAAACAGATGTTTCCTCTCTTAGTGACTTGCCTATGACATGTTTTCACCCGGCAGAAGTGCAGGACATAAATGAATCTAGGATATTCGGAAAAATTTCATCTATTAATAAGTAGCTATGAGTTGGATTCAACATCAAATATATCAAACGGATAATTTTATACATAAGCACACAACAGCAAATTATGAAGCATCCACTTCTGAAAGACTTGTGCAATGTCATGCATCATTCAGCAATATAATTCAGCCCAAGAAATATGCATTATTAACAGGCCATTCACATTGTTATAACTATTCAACATGATAGCTTCCAAATGTACCCCAAAGAAGCCTAAACATCCTGTTAAAGAGTTTCTAAATGCTTCCACCAGAAACTTTATCCCTTGACATACCTAGAAAGGTACCTCGGTTTGCTAAATAGTTAATTGTGTCAATCTTGCAACAGCAATAGACGATAGCAACTGAAATTTAAACTGCAATTTCAGCATTAAAGAAAAATGAAGCACCTGGAAAAATTTATCCCATAGCTTCTCAAATGGTAAAGCACCTGGTGTCAGAAACAGGAAGGCAATTTTGGGATTCTTTAATATGATAGGAGGCATGTTCAAAATATCTCTAATTACAACATGAGATGCAATTTCATCATCGGTTAGTTCTCGGGCAGGCGCAGGAGGAAGCCAATTTTGCAATGCTTTGCAACCATGAGATGAGAATAGATAGCATGCCGCAGAACTCTGAGGAGGATAAACATAAGCACAAACCAAGAACAAGCTGACTAGTGAAACCAATACGATAATCCATGTTGGCTTCTTTAAATGACTGCGCTGACGAGACATTGGCAATGCTGGTGAGTCTTTCATGCCTACACGCCAGACCTGAGCTGATTTCATCTAGAAATGATGCATTACAGGTGAATTCTGGAAATATCTGATCTTGTTGCACAGCTGACCTCAAATCCAAAATGCACCAAAGTAACACCACTCATCCTCCTAAAGCAGATCCCGAAGCACTGGATCCAGTAAGAATCTGAACATTCAGGGAAGAGTGTGCAATTGATGTCCACCTGCAGGAAGATCAATAGTTGAAAATAATTAACACAGTTCGAAGAGCATCTCAAACTCACGTGAGAGTTAATTTGGTATAAACAAGAAAAATTGAATTCAGAAGAACAGAATTTTATCTGAAATGTTGCTTACTGCTATAGCAGCCAAGAAACTAGCAGAAACAATAGGATGAAAAGTTTAGAATACCAAGGTTGATATTTGTACACCAAAAACTGCATAAATACATCATCACAGCTGAAATCTGCTGCAAGATGCATATACACCATGTGAGTTGGTTCAAACCACCATAGATAAAGATTCAGCTTTCAATGATCCATCAACACTTAAATTTCTGACTTACTCAAAGCCTAGATCAAATTTTGAAATAGCATACTAAAGTTGGCATGACCATGACAGAAAGAGGGTAAGGAAGACAAAAGGGAAGGGTAAAATGAATAGTGTTTTATATGAAAGCCCCAATTTCAGATCCCCATCGTTAAACTACTCGAGGCGCAAAAAATCAAATTGGGATCAAAGAAATCAAATGAACGAAGATATGGTAGTAATAAAAAGGAAAAGCATTGGCAGATTCAAATTTACAGGACAGCCCAACCAACAAGCACCCAGAGAAGTCATTGCCGAAAAAAACTGAAAAGAAAAATTGCAACCGAAAAGTCAAACTGAACCTGGGCCTGAATCAAATCCGATATTTGTGAAATCACAATTCAAATCCACGGATAACATATAAAAACTCCACAGAGACATTCAAGATAACATACGGTGTATCTACTCTATCAACACACAGGAAAAAGAGAAGTCATATGCTCATGCACACACAAGCAAGTATAGCCTCCACAACAACATTATATGAACCCCATACGGACCCTCCGGGCAAAATGAATGAACATTACCTGATTGATTGAATAGTGGAGAGCTAAAAAAAGAGATCGGAAGAGTCAAATCCCGAAGCAGTAGGATCCGCGTATATGTATGTGTAAGTTGGTATATATAATTGTAGTATCTTGTATGAGATCTAGGGCACATCGACTAAGTGAACCAATCAGAGAGAGTGCGCATATTCAGATCAATGGCTACATAATAATAGATACATATGTATATATATATATAGTAGATATGGATTTTGTAGACGACGGGGGAGGATTTGAATCACTGGCGCAGTCTGCGTGTGACTTTTGGGGAAGGATTTGTACTGTTTGTATTTGCATTGAGAGCGTTGAACGTTCCGTGGGAGGATTTTAAACGAAAACAAATATTGACTGCAGATTTTTCATATGTCCAAGTTATGATTGAAACTTTGGTTAGTTTTATTGATCATAATAGTTCTCAAAGACATGCATTTATATCAATCATGGCAGTTGAATATCAAACATGTTGAGTGGCTAATTAATATAATAATATCAATCGCATATATTTATATAATTTCAAATTTAATAATACATATTAAAGGTATTAATTTTTATGAATAATATATATTTAAGTCAATCATAATAATTAAATACCAACGACATCTATTTTTATTTATTTATTTATTATTGTTATAAATATACACTACATAATAATTAAATATCAGAGACACCTATTTTTATTTATTTATTTATTATTGTTATATATATATATATATTGCATATAAAGTGTGACTACTTTAAAAATCAATTTTGTATGTTGTTTTATGAGTTGCAAAATTAATCAAATTATATAAATTTTTTTAATTTGAGTTGTCTAAATAAAATCATTCTATAAAAGTTTAATATGAGGTATCAATATTTAATTGATTTGTGATTTAATAATTTTTAACAGATTTATAAATTAATATTGTATTAAATAAGCACTATATAAATAATCGTTGTCCTATCTCCATGAGCAATTAAGTGTCATAGCTAATGATTAGCATAGAGTAATGCGTTGTGGAATACTCTTAAACAACTCAACTGTACGAGTCTAGATGTAGATGACAACCTACCAGACTTGAACTATTTTTAGAGTACTCATAAAACTAGATACTAACACACCATTAATGTGCTAACTCAATAGAACTCAAGAATCCCACCCTATGTGTGTAGCTTGTTGAAATTTGTAACATAGATTTATAGTTCATGACTTTGACTTATGGTCACTATAAACCCTAAAAATCGAAACTTCCTATTACTAAGTGAAAGTTTAATGGGTGGAAGGGTTCAACACACTTTCACCCATCACATAATAAAAAGTAACCTTATAATTGTTTTCTTTACTTTGAAACATGTTGGAGAACGTTAATTATAAATTAATTATGTTTCTAAAATAAGAAGGAAAAAAAAAGAAAAAATTAAAAGTTATTTCCCAAAAGTTGCAAAATTTCTTTCGTTAACGTGTCTCTTTCAAAGAGGAATATAACTCTTTGACAGTGATATGTACAATTCTATAGATGTACTTCTTTGTAATTTAGAAGATAGAGAAAAGAAAAATATTCAACAACTTATTTTACAAAATATATAATTTTTTTGTCTAAGTGTACATCAAAAATTTCTAAAGGTTTATTGTATTTTGAGAGTAAATATTGAATTTTGTACGCACATAGATAATGATGAATTCTATTTTAAAGTGAATGTATCTTTTTGCGTGGTTTGACATTAAACACATAATAAAAGCAATGCAGGCATACGATTTAATTTATCAAGGTCCACAAATCACACTAACCAAGTTAGTGACAAATATAATAAGGAACAAATAGAAATTAAAATACATGAATATTTACATGATTTGGTGAAATTCACAAGAGTATTCCTTTTTCACTATGAGAGAATTTTACAAATAGAATATATCTCATGATTTTGGCATACTCAAACTCAAAACAAAAAATCATTGTATAGTTACTTCAAAAACTACAAAAAGAAAATAAAATACTCGCCCCACCACTTTATATTGCTCCTTTCATAAGTTAAAATAATTACTCCATGAATTTCACGAATGCCACAAGTATTCTCTGAGTAATCAATAAATATCCATATTGAAAATATTTAATTACATAATTACTTTACCTAAAATTAGGAAACTTACTTCAAAAAGAAATCCTAATTCTACAATACACAATAGAAGGAATTATTCTCTAAGTAATCAATAAATATCCATATTGACAATATACATGATTACTTCACCTAAAATTAAGAAATTTATTTATTTTTAAAAAAAAAGCCTAATTCTACAATGCACAATAGAAAAAGATTCAAACGTGTGGAGGCTAAGGGCCCGTCTGGTTTTATTTCCATAGCCATTTCCGGTTTTCATACATTTCCAAAAGTTAGAAAGTTAGTTGTGAAATGAAAATAAAAATTGAGATGTATTTAGATGAAATATTGAAAAGTCATAATTATAGTAGGTACAGTGTTGAAAAGTAGGTTGATTTATGTTTAAAAATATTTATTTTTTAAAAATATATATACATTTTATTAATTTTAAAACAATAGTGGGTACTTTATTTCAAATAAAGTTTGAATTTAATTGATATAAGGGTAATATAATAAAGTAAATTTAAAAAGAATACAAAAATGAAAAAAGAAATATTTGAATGAAAATAAAAAGAGAGTGATATTTTCTATTTTTCATTTCCAAATGAAATAAAAATGACCCACTGGAAATGAAAACAAGCAAGCTCTAATTTTCATTTGGAAATGAAAATTAAAAACTATCACTTTCTCATAATTTTTTTTCAAAAAAAAATACAATTTTCCTCTCAAAACTCTTTCTAAATTTATACCCTATTAACTCAAATACCTAAATCAAGTTTTTATTTTTAAATTTATTTAAATATGCGTGCTTTAGTCAATATTTCCAACCAAGCAGTGCAAATGCCTTAACTGGAAACCTGTCTTGTGCCTTTTGTAGCCAAAAAATCCTTATGCGCTAGGAAAGATGATGTTAGCCGACAGCTATCTCGCAGGGGCAAGTAACTCCAAGAGTAGTTGGACTCTTCAGGAACTCGAGGGTGGTTGAACTCTCTTGGAGCATTCTTTCCTGTCCAATTTCGCTGGAGGGTAATTGCCAGCCAACATAGTAGATAGCCGCGAGGGTAGGCCTATAAATAGATAGGATGATCCTATCCAGATCTAAAATATTATATCCATATCTGTACTTATTAAAGATAATATTGTGGGAATGGGCAGAATTTATATTCATAAATTACTTATGTATCTATACCAAAAATTATTTATTATTTTATACTTAATTTTAACATATGAACCTAAAACTTGTTATACTGAAATTAATTTATATTAATAATAAACTTTTTATGCATAAAAATTATAAGTATGTGCATAAACAGTAATAACTAAATAATTTTTTTTATTAAAATTTAACTAAATTAATAAAGTTAATATATTGGGATAGCAAATTTTTTTAAAATTAGAATAGAATAGCAACAATTGAACATTTTTCATTAATAAAATTAATAGTGGAATAATTAGTTTTTATAAAAATAGTTAATAAAATTAATTTTGGTAATGAATAAAGTTTATTAATATAGAAATTAACTGTTTTGTATAAAATTAAACATAGAAAAAGATTTTGCTTTTAAACTGTTTTTATTAACTTTATTTTTTATTAATTGTTTTTCAAATTATATTATTTAATTAGCAAAAAGTTTAATTGTTAATTATATTAATAAAGATTAACTATTATAATAATAAAATAGTTAATTTAATTTGCAAAAAGTTTAAAATTAACTAATTTAAATTAATAATTAAATTCAATTAAATATAGAAAAAGTTTTTTTATTTTTGGTTATTGTATGTCAAATAATATTTTTAGTATATATTGAAAAAATTAGTTTATACATTAAAAATATAAGTATAATAAACTAAATTCAATGGGTCTTGAATTAGATAGGCTAGAATAGGATTAGGGTCTCATTATACAGGGTATTTTCGTTTAAGTATTTTAAGGGATAAGGATGGGCAGATTACATGCCTACACGAGGATGATGGGTACAGGGTGCACAGGAGGAATTGAAAGTAAAAAGGGAATTTTTTGCACCTATGTCAGGTGGAAATTTTGCGGAACTTTGGGAAATTATTTCTTTCGGAAATATCGAAATTTCAAAAGAATTGAAGAAAATAAGAAGGGAATTAACTGATGGTCAGTGATTGTCATTATAAAATGGAGGGGGGGAAAAAACAGAAGTACAAGACAAATAATGAAGAAAGGAATAAATAAAAGCTTCCAAGATATAGGAAAAAACATCCCTCACTAATATAACCAATTCAATTAAGTGTGTCGAACAATAAAAAATTAGCTACAAAAGTGCTGTCATAAGCCCCCAGAAATTTTTATCCAGCAACTTAACATAAACTAGCCATGTATTGTGAAAGTTAAATACCAAATGATCGTCCCCAAGGAAGCAACAATGGCCATTTCCTCACCTTCATTCTTTTCCAAGTCACCTTTGCGCTTTGCCAGTTGCCCTTTGCACTAAAAAACAAGCCATCTTGGGAACCATCCAATCCTATATAATTCCAGGTGCTTTACAACAGCAGAAATGGAGATAGATGAATGCGGTCGAATGCAGCACTTGAATCGACCAAAAAATCAATACTGAAGATATCTCCCCCCATTCAAATAGATGATGTATAATTGGGGAAAAGATGTATTAAATTATCCAGAGTTTCTGGTAAAAATTTCCTGGCGAATAAGTAACATGGCCGTCGAATTCCATTCCAGAAGCATGGTCTAGTCTGAACTTCTCTCTGCAGTGCAGAAAAATAATTTAATTTTCATCAGAACAACACCAGCGAGGCAGACAAAGTAAAGCACAAAAATATACCAACCCTTTCGTTACTTGTAACATGCACACTGTCTATAACGGACTGCAAAAAGAAGTTGAAAGCAAGCATCAGTTAATACTCTCTCAAAACAAGATATAACACATATTCTGCTTTTACAATTGTCAATTGGGGAGGCCAAAGTGTCGATTAAAAGCAGACCCCAAATTTTGCAGCACAAACGTAAACATGGATTCAGTAATTCATAAAATTAAGTTCACACCAGGAAGGCGTCCTAGTCAGTGATGGTTGTGAGAGAATTTTAGATGTTCCATAATATTCATGCTAGAAGACTAGAGGAAAAATTTATCAGAAACTATGCCCAAGCAAAAACTTGAAAAAATAAGGAGGGTGAAAGTCGAGTATCGGAAGACATATAAAAGCAACAAAACAGGTTGGTGTAAAAGCTTAGGAAAAGCATGGACATACTGTGAGATTTCTCATCAGCTCAATGGTAATATCCTGTGCCCGGTATGATTTCGGATGCCACTTCATTTCGGACCAATCAACATGTGTTACAGACCAATTGGCTATTCCAGCCGGATCAAGCATCTGGCAAGGCAAGGTAAAACTAAACACATTAAAAATATCAAGTAGGAAGAAGAGAGCAAGGTGTCCTAGGAATCCAGATAAAGAAAGTAAAATGATTCTCACATAGAAAAAAGTGGGTAAATAGTGTTCATCAGAGTAGCAGTTGCGTCCCTCCATGCCTGGCTGTTCAATCAAAAGCAATACATGACAAATAGTGGTTCAGTAAAATGTAATACCAACATCATAACTGGCAGTTTTGAACAAAAACAGAAGTGCTGCAACAGGTGAGGTAGAAATGCTCTAAGTAGCAAGAGTAAGCAAAACCCTTAAAAGAAGCATGGGCCATGTGCAGTTATTTCTCTCTTTAAGTAACTGAAAAATGCAATGGGGAAATATGAGTTCCAGAAGCAAGATATCAAGGGTTTGTCCTTTGAGCTTTTACACATTCCGGCTAATTGTAAGTGGAATATTATTGATAAAAAGATCACAACAAATTCCTTACTAGAAGTTCTAAAACAAGGCACAAGTATTTTGATGGTTAGCACCATGATCTATATCTTCTGCACAGTAGTTCTAAAAAACTTGAGCTTAATCAAGGTCAATTTGAGCAGAAATTATTAATATTATTATTTGTACTGATTATTTTCGTTAAGCAAAAGGGTTAAGGAATAAAGAGAGATCATATTGTTTTGCTCCTTTGTACCATTTATTCTAAAATTCATACATAAATGACTTCTATAATTGCATACAACATAGGAAAATAGACGGACATTTGTAAGTAAAACAGATGTAATGAGATCATAACGAAGGAGGAATATTGTTGCAAACAAAGCTTGAGTTTAACAAAGCAACAAGTAAACACTTGCAACTGAAAATCACTAATATTATTAAATTGGTGTTGTTTTAATCAGAAAATATCTAACTAATTAAAATATTTTTAATGTCAGACTATTTTTAGTCTAGTGCTACTTTTTCTTTTAAGTCATCAACTGTCTTTTACTACAATATCATAAAGGTATTATAGAAAAAAATATAAATGCAACTAAAACAATGATGTGGCACTAACTCCCAACTTTTGATTTTAAAAGTAATTTTGTAAAATTACACACTACTAACGCTATGTTCTTTTGTGTTTTCCCAAAAAAATTTCAAAATGAAGGCACATTCTCCAAATTTTCTCCTAACATATTCAAATTTTATCCTCAAAAAATACCTCCCAATTCACCCAAAAAACCCCACACCCTAAAAACCACACCTACTCTCTCATTTTCTCACTTTACCTATCATATCACTCATTCATTTATCACTCTTTCACTTCACTCATCCACATATATATTTACACATAAGAAAATAATAAAATTTTACTAGTTAAAAAATTCTAAAACTTATGTTTACAAATTTAATTAAACTAATTATCAAAAAAATGAATTAAATTTAATTAAATATTATTTATGTTATTACTAAATAATTCAATTATTGAATAACATATGAAATTAATTAAATTTACTTATTAATTAAATAATGTATTAGTTATATTTAATATCTAATTTATTAATGAAATATTACAGTTATTCATTTAATAAATAACTTAAGATGTTTTAATTTGATACAATAAATAAATTAATCCTCTTCAAAAAATATTTTTCATTAAATATTAATCTTCACATTTATTTAAAATTATATAAAAAATTTGATTATAGGGTGATATTTATTTAATAATCTATTAAGTTTAATAAATTAATATTGATATATTTAAAGTAATTGTAGAGAAAATTAATTAAATTTATGTAAAATTATTTGATTATTACTAAGTATATATTTACTAAATAATGTATTAACTAAATAATACATTAAAGTAATTAAATAACTTATTAAATGAATTTATTTAAATAACTTGTTATTTATATATTAATTATGTTTCATAGTTTATGTAAAATTAAATATTACGTTTATTTATTTAATAAATAATTTAAGATAATGTAATTTTATATAATATAATATTATTTATGTTTTTATTTGATGAATCGTTATTAAATCTTATATATATAAATTATTAAAAAAATATTTTATTTAAAAAAATAACTAAGTTTTATTTATACATAAATCGTAAGCAATAAATAGTTAAATAATTATATTTTAATTAATAAACAATAATTAGTTTATAATTAATGTACAATAATTAATTTTTTTTATAAATCGATATTAACAATTAGGATATAAGCTGATTTTTTTATAATTAAGATATAATTATGATTTCATGAATAATTAATATTTATTAATATATATTTTATTCCAAATAATACATTATTTACTAATGTTAAATTTATAAAAATATAAATTTCAAAATAAATAACCAATTAAATTAATTAAACTCATATTTCAATCATTAAATATATACACACACAAATCATCATCATCATTCAACTATAAATATATATATAATATGTAAAAAAATCACTTTTATCTTACAAACCCAATAAAAAAATAACTGATTTGACATCTATAATAAAGTTTGTCTCTTCTCAAAAGATAAAAAAACAAATAATTTATTCTCAAATCATTTTTCATATTTTTCCAAAACAAAAAGAAACATTTGGTACATTCTCCAAATTTTCTCCTAAAAACCCATTTTTCCAAATTTTTTTTTGAAAAATGGCCAAAATGCAAAAGAACAAAACCTAATACTTTCACATAACTTTCATTAATTCTAAGACAAAAAGTATCAATTATATAATAGGAAATGGAGGTAAATTAAAAAATTGTATGAAATTCAAGTTTGCAATATAAAGACAAATTTCCATTTTACAAAAGAAAAATGGTGCCAATTATGTACAAATATGTGTTGAAGTAAGAATTGAATTGCAAAGTGTTAAATAATACTACATAGAGTAACAAAGTTGAAATTTGATGCAACTAATATTGGAATACGCTTAACATATGCTTCATGATACAAAATTAAAATGTAGATATTAAAGAACATATCTAACTTAAACTAATCCTCAATAGTGAATAACTAATATCAATCAATTTAATAATTTTAGATTGTACTTCTGGTCATACAAATAGACATAGGAATACAAGAAATGTCGACATATGAAAACTTCGCTACATATTTCACCTATAAAAAATTATTTTCCTAATAAATTTATTTTTGCCGTTTTATTCCTACATGCACTTTCCTTAAATCATATTTTAAATGATTATCTTTCTTAATAATTTTTTATAACTTAACCAAGTACCCTATGGTTAAATAAGTCACCAAATTAGTTACTTCAAATGAATTGAAAAAGATATATAAGTCAAACAAGCAATAAAGATATTAGAATCCACCAAATCCTCAAAATGTAAATTCATAATTTCTATAACTTTTAAATTTATAGTTCAATATATTCCGTGTACTTTTTTAGACATAACACATTAATATTTTATGTGATAATGCACTAGATAAATAGAAGTCTAATGATCCAGCATCCAAAGAATTGTAATATCACCAAAATATAGAAAAATATTTTGAAAGGTCAATCTCCATAAGGCAAGGAGTAACACCTTTTTAAATGCATATATTTGTATTCAATAATGAACAAATATTAGAGGCATGTAAAAGAGTTATAATTCAATATATTGAGCATAGTAAATATTACTACTTTCTATTATAAACTCATGTTGCTAAATGTGTAATGCACAAAATCCTTTATAGCATTATGTGCATGTGTATGTATAACAAAGCACAAGTATATGATTTCCTTATTAGGAGGAGTTATACACATATCACGGCAACATTTGAAGTGCTTTGTCTCTGAATTATTTGATATGTAACTTAACTTTCCATCTTTTTCTAAAAACAGAAAAATCATTTTATCAAGGAATTTTTGAAGCATTTCCAGCTATAGTGAGAATTATTGGTGATCCTCAACCCATCGCATAAAAGATTGTTGTTCATTTTGTTCATGAGAATTGAGGTAGAGTTTTGAAACAACTACAAACCTGTCGATGCCTATCTTGTATATCAACAAAAATATATAAATCTTCTATGACATGAAAGAAAGTTGAAACTAGCCAGTAAATCAAACTATCATCACCTTGCAATAGTCCCTGAATTTTGAATAGTATAGACTGTCAGCCATGATTATAATAGCATGCTGCCGCTTCATTGTGAACCACTGCATTGTTCAAACAAAAAGCATATTACAAAATGACAAATTAAAGATGTTAAATTTGTGCAAGCAACAATAGATTAATTAATCGAGATTGTCAAACCCTTAGCTCTAGTAGAGACATCAAATATAACATTAAGATAACTTCACGATCAAGTTGAACATACTAAAATGAAAGGATAAAAATTCGAGCATAATTTCCTATCTGTATATTTTTCTATAATCATGTGAACGTAGTGAAAATATGAACCACACCTGTGCACCCTTTCGAAAGTCTTTCTTCTCGACTTCCGGTAACATATGTTCAATATACCTGCCACTGCCATGTGGACCAGGATCCTCAAAGCTGCAAAAACAGTAACAGGGGATACCACTCATTTTTATTGAAAACCAATAGTCACATAATCCATAGAGACAGAATAAATGCTCAACAACATTCATTTATCCTCATTTTTGTTTCATCAATATTTTGAATGGGAAGTTTATTTTTCTTTTAGGCATATCACTTGCTATGTTATTATATTAGTTACATTTACCTTTAGATATTTTACTCTAAATAACAAAAGATTTGAAAAGCAAAATGAGCAATCAGTTCAACTTAAATTTCAATGTTCTATACGGTATTCAACCAACATATTAAAAGTCACTAAAGAATATTCCACAAAATTGGACCTACTTGGGATATTATGGCTGCTTAAAAGAGGCCACAACAAGAAAATACAGACAAAACCAAAAAGCAGCGGACTTACCTATCTATAAAGCTAACATTTGTGTACATGAGATAGTTGTACACATAATTAAAATCACGAAGTGGTATGCAACTGCAATCAGGAAAATGCTCAATTAGTAAGACAATTCAAAGGGAAACAGAAGACACTTATCAAAAACATAATCCATAGTAACCTGTCAGAAAGTAGTACGAAGTGCTGGTTGTCTGGATCTTTCAGTGCATTAGCTAAAAGCCGTCTTTCTGCATCAACCATTGAAATTTTTCCCCACACTACCTGCAATTGTGAACCATTAATATAAAATTAAGCTAGAGAAAATTAGTCTCCTCAGTGGCAGGGTCTTTTATTTTCCACTTAGGCAAACCAACCATAGCACTATGACAGAGATTGAGGTAATACTACTATGAACCAGTATGGAAAACAAACTTTTGGATTTACTTAATAGTAAGGGTCACTGACTGTTTTGAACAATAAAGAACTGTAACAATTAGGTTATATAAAAAAATAAAAAAGAAAAAAATATATCATTGCTCCACATGCAAAAAGCAACTAACATAACGTTTAGAATGGCACAAATAATGGTTCAATTGAACATATTGTGTTAAGTGCAAATTGGACAAAATATCCAAAAGATGTAATATTTCTCTGGCTGCCTATAATGCATGACAACTACAAAACTGTCCCATTTTGCATCCTCCAGAATTACCTAAACATATGTAAATATTTACACTATCGATGCACTCACAGTTAACTTTTGCAAAATAAGATAGGTATCCAGAAAACATAGAACTTCACCAATAATTTGCAAAAATTTTGAAGTCTACTTTAGATCGCATCAAATAACCTTTTCACATTGCAAAGAGGCAGGGAAAACAATTGGATTTGCCACTGGCCCAGTTACAATGAATAAGAAAAGTAAATAAGTGAGGAACAAACCGTGTCGCTTCGAATTTCCCTGTTGACAAAGTAACGGCTGTAATGCACAGGTTTATCCTTGGATGCGTGCACGTACACAGAAAATTTACCTTCATGGCCCTGCCATCAAGGTTTTAGCCTTTAGGGACCAACTACATCAGCATAAACATAAAAAACAATACTGTAATTCAGAACTAATAAAGTTCAACAAATGAAAATCTTTATCTGGCCAAAGTTTTATCAATGGTCCGTTGATGATAAATATAACATTGTAATAGAGTAGCTAAGACATAACAGCTTAAAAGTTTGATAGGCTTCTATGGAACATAACACAGTTGTGCATGATGCAATCATTTTTGCCTGTGACATTTTATAAACACGGAAAACACATGCTTCCACTCTTAATTACTTGCCTATGCCATGCTTTTACCTGCAGAGTGCAGGGCATAGATGAAGCTAGGACGTTCCAAAAAATTTCACTCTATTCAAAAGTAGCTACAAGTTGGATTCAACATCCAATGTTACAAAACAGATAATTTTATGCATAAGCACACAAAAAGCAATTAGGATGCATCTACTTCTAAAATACTTGTCCAATACTTTAATTCTAACCAAGTATGCAACCTAAACAAGCCTACATGTCCCATCTAAGAGTTTGTAAATGCTTCCACCAGAAACTTTATCTCCCAAGATAACTAGAAAAAGACTCTATTTGCGGAAAAAATTAATTGTGTCAATCTTGCAAAGCAGTAAATGATAGTAACTGAAGTTTAAAATTGGCATTTCAGCATTAAAGAAAAATGAAGCACCTGGAAGAATTTATCCCATAGCCTCTCAAATGGTAAAGCACCCGGTGTCAGAAACAGGAAGGCAATTTTGGGATTTGTTGATATAGTAGGAGGCATTTTCAAAATATCTCTAATTACAACATGAGAAGCGATTTCACCATCGGTTAGTTCTCTGGCAGGTGCAGGAGGAAGCCAATTTTGTAATGCCTTGCAACCATGAGATGAGAATACATAACATGCTGCAGAATTCTGAGGAGGATAAACATATGCACAAACCAAGAACAAGCTAACTAATGAAACCAATACAATAATCCACGTTGGCTTCTTTAAATGACTGCGTTGACGAGACATTGGCAATGTCGATGCGTCTTTCATGCCTAGACGCCAGACCTGAGCTGATTTCATCTAGAAATGCTGCATTACAGGTCAGTTGCTAAGAATATTCGATCTTGTTCCACAGCTCACCTTAAACCCAAATTGCACCAGAGTAACAGTACCTATCTGCCTAAAGCAGAACCTGAAACACTGATTCCAGTAAGAATCTGGACATTCGGAGTATATTTTCCAATTGACGTCCAGCTGCATGAAGATCAATAATTTTGAAATATTAACACAGTTTGATTGAAAAGCATCTCAAACTCACTTGAGATTTAATTTGCTATGGACAAGAAAAATTGACCGGAAGAACAGACACTTAATTTTTAAAATTGCTCACTGCTAGAGCAGCTAAGAACTAACCGAAACGATTAGTGGAAAAGTTTAAAGTAAAGAAGATTGATATCAGTACACCCAAAAGAGCATAAATCTATTATTACAGCTCAAATTTTCTGCAAGATGCATATACACCATGTGGTTGGTTCAGGGCCCCATAGATCGAAATTCCGCATACAAAAATCCATCGACACTAATTTTCTAACTCACCAGAGCACTAGATCAGATTTTCGAAGCACGTATTTAAATTGACTTGACCGTGGTAAAAAAGAAGAGAAAAGGGATGGGTAAAAAGAACAATGTTTTATATGAATGCCCCAACTTCAGATCCCCATCACTAAATTACTCAAGTCATAACAAATCAAATTGGGATTGAAGGAATCAAATGAAAGAATACATGGCAATAATGAAAAAGAAAAGCATTGGTAAATTCAAATTTTCAAGGCCGCCCAACCAACAAGAACCCACAAAGAAGTCCTTGCCAAAAAAAACCTCAAAAGAAAACCAGGAAAACAAAAGTTGCAACTGAAAAGTCAAACAGAACCTGGCCCTGAATCAAATGCAAAATTTCGCGAACCTCCAGAAATCACAACAAATCCACGCACAACACATACAAAAACCACAGTTGACATCCAAGATAACATACACTATATTTACTCTATCAACACATGGTAAAATAAGTCATGTACCCATGCACGACACAAATAAGTACAAACTCCATAACAGCATTAAATGGACCCCTATCCCCACGACCACGCCCAGCCCCGACCCCCCAGGCAAAATGAATGAACATTACCTGATTGATTGAACAGCGGAGAGCTGGAAAAAGAGATCGTAGAAGTTGAATCCTGAAGCAGTGCGATCTGCGTGTATATATATATGTACGTCCGTATATATAATTATAGTATGTGTGTGTGAGATCTAGGGCACATCGAACAATTGAACCAATCACAGAGAGAGTATGCGTATACAGATGGGATGCCTATATAATATTATATATAATATGAATGGATTTTATGGATGATGGAGGAGGATTCGAAGCTCTGTTGTCTCTCTGTGTGTGTATTGTGTGTGTTTGGGGGAAGGATTTGTAGTATTTGTATTTGCATATGGAGAGTTGAACGTTGTTCTACTCCATCCAAGCATAACAGGCTTAACAGCATTTCAGCCGGCGACGATTAAATTAATAATATTGAGAAAATTGGGAGCCACGCGCAGGGGAGAACGCGTGGAGAAGAAATAGTGGTGGTCATTGATGTTCCAAGTTGTCAGGTCAGGTGGGGTTGTCCATTTTGGTTTTGGCAAGTGTTCCATATGTTGCATTACCCCTACATTAATGCCGGATAATACATTTATTAACTTTTTACTTTTTTTTTTCTAGTATGTGTTTATGTGTGTGTTTTTTAATTTTTTTTTTCTTGTGTTTAAAGAGGTAATTAGTGGTTTTTTCCTGTATTTGTTTGTGTGGAAGCAATGTAAAGAAAATGTGCTGGGAATAATTCATAGAATACTATGGTTAAAGCAAAGTTCAAGTAGCTAAAAAAAAGAGTAGGTTTTGAGTTTTCTTTTTTTTTTAATTTGATTTCCGTCACATGTAATATGTATTAAAAAGTTCAAATTTGGGTTATACGTATTAAGTTATTAATTTTTTTGATTTGTTGAATATTGAATATGTTATTTTTTTTTAAAAAAAAGTTTATATATTTTGTATCATGTTGATATTTATAAATATTGAATTCGTATCAAAACTTTGTAAGTTTTATGTCAAATTTAGATGACTTACAAGTAGGTTGCATACATCATATACTAGATTTTGTTGTATATTTATAGAATGCTTTTGATTTGTACGTTATAGACAGGTATTTTATTCTAAAGTTTAATTGATAATGTATTAATATATAAGGAAAAAATACCAGCAACGAATAATTTAAGGAACATTATGGTCTAACATAGTATGATTTGAATCCTTCATATTATATCGACTTTTGATTATAGGTATTAAGCCATTGAAAGTTTTATAGGCATCTTGAATTTGATTATGTTATTGTAAAAAAGCTTTTATATTTTGTACCATGTCAACATTAATGGAGATTGAATTGTGTATAAAAGTTTTCCAGGTTTTATACCAAATTTTTTTGAATATTTATGTACCTTATCTGTACCTTACATATAGATATCTTAAAGTCTAGTCAATATTGCATTAATTATATTTATGGAGGAAATGTAAGGAAAATGCTAGGAACAATTTATGGAATATTATGGTGCAAATAGGGTTTGAGGGCCTAAAAATAGGATTTTTTTTTATTTTTTGAGTTTTTAGCATCAAATTTTCATAAAGAGGTTCAAATTTTGGTTTTATATATTAAGTTGTTGATTCTTTTTAGCATCTTGAGTATTACTTATGTTATTAAGGAAAGTCTTAAATATTTGGTATTATATCAATATTTAATGTACACTTGGGTGCCAATAAATAATTTGAGAATAAATAGATTGTAAATACTAGCTTTTGTTGAGTATTTATGAAATACTTCAATTTGTACCTTATAAATAGTTGCCTTCTTATTTTTTTGGGTGCATCTAGTCGATCTGCACTAACTCTATCAGTAGAGGATTTAAAATGGGAAGGAAGGATTAATTAGGCGTGTAACTTTATTTATATATTACTCACTTTATCACAAAATTTAAATTCTTATTTTTTGGAAAGTTTTAAATACAGGATTATTATTTACAAATTGCACACGGCTGCTCGTTATTATTATTATTTTGTGCGACTCTTGGTCCAAGACTTTCTGTTAACAAGGCGACGACTTTTCTTAAGGAGAAGGAAGACAGAAAAGAAGAGGCGTAGAATTTGATATAACAAGAAAACGGGCCTTAGTATTCATTTCCAACTGCCAAGAGAAAAACTGAAAACCAAAAAATTAATGGGACATGAGGAACACAAGATGCAAATGCAATCCCCACATAGACAATTCCAAGCGGATAATTGGAAAATCGCGTGCGTGCGCGTTCCTCAAATTGAATGGCGCGTCTCCGCTACGCATTCGACGTGTATATGGAGGAGCGATTCTGCCAATTATCACTGACCTCTCGTCCGTGCGCGAAAAGACTTCAATGCCCCTCTTTCAACTCAGCGCCGGTCGTCCTTGAAGCGCGTGGATCTTAGTGCCTGCGCCGCGGAGCTGTTGCGCATTCAAACTTGACTGCACAGTCAATGCCCAATGTACACATCTTAAAGCATATTGTACAAATACGTTGAGTTTCTTTCTTTCTTTCTTTTTTTTTTTGGCAACTTTTTTTGGTGACTCAGAAAAATGCAGTTTGCATTTTGTGCTTTAAAATTTCTCAAGTCACGGTTCGTCAATTGTCCCCCTCCAAATCTCAACCATAAAAAATATACATTTAATCTTAAGTGCATGAGTTGCCATGTCATTTTGATGGAGATGCATATGAATTAAAAGTATAAACCATTTGCATTTAAGTTGAGCTTTTGCCACTAATCAATCCGATGATGTTGCCATTTTTATGTTTAAATTTAAGTGAACATCAAATATGCTTATGAATAGATAAACAATATAAATAAATAAATGAAAATTGAGCTTTTTGAAAGTTTTTGAAGTTCAAGCTCAAACTAACTTGATAAAAATTGAAAAAGTTGTCGAACTTGTGAATTTAAAATTATATTTGAGCTTACTTAAAATAATTATTGAGTTTATAGTTGAATCTATTGATCTTGAATTCGAAGTTAAGTTCATTTATAGAGAAAAGCTACTTATGCTAGCTACTTGAATTAATGTGAAGTGCAGTGCCTAATTATCTAAACATAATATTAGCATGAATATTTTTCTTGTTATATTAATATTACATAACAAATAAAAATCTAATCGAATTTATTATATTAAATTATTAAACTAAAATTTAGTCTTAAATTATTAGTATTGTATTTAATACATTACAGCACAATGATTTGAATTATATAATTATTATCATTGTTATTATTGTCCTTAAGAATACTTACAATATTACTACTACTACTACTACTACTACTACTATTATTGAGCATAAAACTATAACATTTGAATGCATATATTTTAGCTAAACTCAATCTACAAAAAACTTGAATTTAAAAATATTAAGCACAAACTCGAGTCCAGCCTAACTCGAAATTGATTTATTAGGACCCTAAATACAATTCAATTTATGTTGCACTCCTAACTTTTTATTTTATTTATATTATATGCATGTTGAGTGTACATTAAGTTCAAACTCCTAATATCATATTTTATATGTGAAATTTATATTGTTGGGCCAACGACCACTCGACCTATGTTGCCCCTGACTCCTCCATGTATAACTTTTTATTCCACCTTTTTGTCGTTTTTAATTTTTTAATTTCCAAGCAAATGAATGAAAATGCTAGAAATTTCAATTTTGGCATTTTTAATTTCCAAGCAAATAGATTAAATCACATTGAAATTGGACTGTACATTGAATCATTGCTTTTCTTTTAATTTCTTTATTCACGGTAAAAAGGGGAAAAAAAGGTCAGCCTATTTGGAAATGAAAAATGTAACTAGTCAAATCGAAGCCCATCTTACACAAATAATAATAATAATAATAATAATAATAATAATAATAATAATAATAAAAGGAAAAGTAAAAGATTTTCACAGCTTTTGTTCAGCCCTCGCGGACAAAGCTAAATAGATGATAATCTGGTGATTCAAGTCCCTGCAGGTTTTTGGCTTGGTCGTCATTCATTGTGTACATATTGTCTGTTCAGTGATGGGCAGGGGCAGGCCACCACGAAAATTAATGTCCGATAGAGTAGTTAAACCGTGATTATCAGTTAGCAGCCAATAATGACTTAGGGGCAGTCCATGTAAATATATGGGAGGTTTCAGCTTTCAAGACGTTTGAAAGTGATAAAACTTCTTGACTTTGTCAAAAAGAACAGCCACACGGTCGGCGCGAAAATTCGCTATTGGCGGAAATTTTTGTTAGCTGAGATACAGCGAGTGTTTTAACTAAATTCCTCAATAAATATACAAATTCAGTAATTATTTTCAAATATCTTCTTGCTAATATGTATTGCACTGAAAAATTTATTAGAGAGTCATCTTAAATGGCGAGAAAGGAAGAAAGTAAGTTGAGTTTTCATATTTGGTAACAGATTTAATTATTATAATAGCGTCGTCTGATGTTAAATAAGAGACCAAGTATTATCTTAATTTCACAATCAAAGAATTTGAGAAGAGGCACATAATTGTTGTTTTTACAAATGCCACTATGATGTGATCAAACTCCCTATTAATGTGTAGATGGAATAGCATCATTCGATGTGGTTGGACCTCCATATTTAGTACAAATCAATAAAATTAAGATTATATGAAAATAAATTCTATGTTTTATATCACATGTGTCGAATTATAAAGACTTAATAATTATAAGGGCTTGTGAAATTTGAGTTGGACTTCATCAATGGATAGGCCATGAATGCTTATGAAAAGTTGCCCAAGAGCATAAATTCTATTATACGATTTTATTTTATTTTTTGCTTATAAAAATTCTCCATTATTTATTATACACATTGATATGAGATAGCCCAACAGACCTACTTAACACACAAGACCCAACATTAATTCTGGGCTAAGCCACTCAACAATAACCATCTGGTTAAGTATATTGTTATCGACCGCATTCGATGGGAGGCATCAACCCATCTAACCCATTTGACCATCTCTCTGATTGACCAGCCTTGTTTGTTTGACTGTTATCGACCAAGTAGCTCACTCATATCCACGCCGCATTTATTATTCTAACAGGTAACATGTCTCCGCATTAATGGCGTGTGATAGCCGATACAGTAACTGCCACCACCTTTGATAGGGAGGCACCTGTCCATGGTATTGTACACCCTGAAAAACAGGAGATGGTGCCACTTGGAATAGTACCAAGATCTGAAATGACCATTAACTCCTTGGCAAAAACTAAAGTTCACTACACCTGATAGGGACACCTTCGCTTTATCACACACTAGGAGAAGGCTATAAATGCATCATAACTAGCCACACTCCAGGTAATGCTAAATACACTATAAGCTCTCAATATTCTGTTCAATTATCACCTCTTGATCGGAACTAACTTGAGCGTCGGAGTGTCTCACTAGGGGCACCTTGACTAGTTTAACGTGTGTTACTGTTGTAGATCTCATACTTTGATAAGAATAGCACTTGAATTATTTAACCTCCCTGGTCAAATTTGCCCAAACACTACTCTTTTTACTATGAACAATTTTCAACATCATCATTTTGGCACCGTTTGTGGGAAACTTTAAGATTACAATGAAAGAATGGTGAACACACGTAGAGCCACATCAAGAAGAGAAGAGAATAGGAGATCCACATCTATACCTCCTCCTCTGCCCCAGTGAGGTGCACAGGTTCCAGGCCCTAGCACCCCTCAAGAGCAAGTGGTGATATTAACTATGCCCCAATTGATGTAATTAATAAGTGAGCAAATCTTTGCTTAAATTTCAGCCTAGCTATTCGTTGTATTGAATAGACACACCACCATGTCAGCCCCTACTTGCAATGCCACCCCACAACTACCTCTCCTAGAAGATAGGTCCCTCAAGGACAGCCGCGGTCGCCCACCCGATGTGAAGCCAGTCTTAGAGGCCCCTAAGAGGAAAGAAGGCGACTAGAGTTATGAAAAGAGATCGTTGACTCAGTTGATCACGTTCAACCTAATCAAGCCCCGTAGTATAATAGGGTTGAATGTTCCAGGTGCGACTACCATGAAGATATGGAAGAATTTGCTGACCTCATAGGTCAACCAATTCGAGCCCCGCAGCACAATAAGGCCAACCGCATAAGGCCATATCTCAATCAAAATGCCACTCTGGCTGATCGAGAGGAATGAAAAAAAGTATCCCATTAAGTCCAACAACTGAATAGATGTCTCGACCAAATCTCGAGGAGAAACACTAATAAAGCGCCCAATCTAGAGGGCCCCCAGAGGTCTCATCGGGAAAGAGGCTCCTTGTTCATCTAAGAAATTATCGACAAGCACATTGCTGTCAACACGAAGGGCCCAATCGATTTACCAATATACGATGGCTCGACGGACCCCAATGAGCACCTAATGTAGTTCAAACATATGATGCAGTTGCACGGACACAATGAATTCATCCATGCTAAAATGTTGGTAACCACTTTCCAGGGCATTATGCTCAACTGGTTTGTTAAGCTCGAGCCTTCATCGATTTACTCTTGTGACTAGCTATGAGATAAATTTTACACCAATTTGCTAGTAGAAGGAAGGCAAAACTCTTCCACACCCATCTCTATACCATTAGACAGAGCAAGGGAGAGTCCCTTCGTGACTTCTTTACAAGGTTTAACACGGAGGTCCTCAAGATAGATAACTCTAAGATCGAGTTCCTGATAGACATATTATTTTTGAGGCATAAACATAAGGAATGCACCAATACATTGGTCATGAATGCCCTAGGTTGATGGAGAAGTTGCTTGACCTGGCTGAAAGATATATGACCCAGGAGGAGATGAACAAGCTCAAGTTCAGATCCTCTGAGGTCAACAAAACGAAGAAAGAGAAAGATGACCAAAAGTACAAAGAAAGAGGTCGATCTCCCATAAAACGTTTCCACGACTATACACCCCTTAACATCCTAAGAAGAGAGGTTTTGTACGCCATTCAATATGATAACCTCCTAAAAAAATCAAGAAAATTGATAGAGACTGAGGCAATAAAAAATCTAAAAAATATTGCCATTTTCACAAACAGAAAGGGCATGACACAGATGAGTGCTTCAATCTTCAAGATGAAATTAAAAGGCTAATCAGACAGGGCCACCTCAAGAAATACATAGTCGTGGACACACAGGTCAAAAGGGGAAAAATTGACCGAACTCCCCATAGAGAAAGGTCGATTAGCCCTAGAAGGAAGGACAGAGAAAAGAAACCTGCCTACGAGGATCACCCACCCATTCGAGGAGTGATTGACATAATTGCAGGAGGTCCCACTGGGAGGACTCAAAGTCCGCCCGAAGGCAAACCCAAAGGAGGCTCGAGTTGACTAAAGCCTCGCTCGTCGAAATAACATTCCACCTATCAGCGAGTACAGAGCCTATCTCATTCACTAATAGTAACTTAGCCCATATTGAGGGTAAGAATATCGACTATAAGGCAGACTATCCCATGGTAGTCTCTCTTGAGATTGCCAACTTTGAAGTACGTAAAGTCCTAGTCGATATGATAGCTCGGCCAATATCAGTTTTCTCTCCACCTTGAAAAGAATAAATATGGGCCAGCTAAAATTTGAACCTGTGCGAACCCCACTAGTTGAATTTAGGGGGTCAAAAATCATTTTGGAAGGGTCTATCAACCTGTCGACGTCGTTTGGAGAGGCTCTTCGAAGGAGAACTTTGATGGTGAACTATCTGATTGTTGATGTCCCATTTGCTTACAGCGTTATAATAGATCAACCAACTCTTAATGACTTCCGTGCCATTATGTCGACCTACTACATGAAAATCAAATTTTTGATCTCAGTGGGCACAAGAGAGCTTTTGTGCAATATAAAGGAGGCATAAAGGTGTTACAACATCTCGATCGAGTTGAGCAAGCAAAAAACTCGACCGTAATTGAAGACCTCGGGGGACACCTTTATAGTGAAACCCGAGGAAATCCAGGCTAGCAAGAAGAGAAAGTTAGAAGACACCAGGGTGGAACCTATCAGGGAGTTTAAGACCATCGAGCTGGAATAAAAAAATTCCCAAAAGACAACTCGTATTGGAATAGACATGGGCCCCTACCTTGAGTGTCTTATGGTTGATTTTCTAAGAAAGAATATTGACATTTTTGCATGGAGAGCATCTGACCTCCAAGGAATCGACCCCAACGTCATCTTGCATCGCCTTAATATTGACCCCTTATATAAACTAATCAAACAGAAAACAAGAACATTCAATGCCGAGAGGACACAAATTATCGAGAAAAGGTTAGGAAACTCCTAGATGCAAGTTATATTGTAAAAATTTAATATTCTTTTTAGCTTTATAATGTTGAACTAGTCCCAAAGAATGAGGGACAATGGCGAATGTGTAATGATTTCACGAATTTAAATAAAACATGCCCTACAGATCCTTACCCCCTGCATCGGATAGATTTATTAGTTGATTCAACTGCTGGTTGTGAGTTATTGAGCATGATGGATGTATTTTAAGGTTATCATCAGATTTTCAAGGTTTTCGAAGATACAGATAAAACTTCCTTTGTTGTTCCTAATAGGCTATACTATTTTTTGGCCATGCCTTTTGGATTGAAAAATGCTGGAGCAACTTACCAAAGGTTGGTCAACTTTCTGTTCAAAGATAAAATTGGAAAGTTGATGGAGGTTTACGTCAATGATATGATTGTAAAAATAGAAAAGGCCAAAGACCACTTGCTCAACCTTGGTTATAGTTTTGCAATTCTGAGAGCATTTGGTTTGAAGTTGAACCTAAACAAGTGTACGTTCGGGGTCCGTGGAGGTAAATTTTTGGGTTACATGGTCAATCAACGAGGCATTGAGGCAAACCCATAGAAAATTCAGGCCGTTCTTGACATCACCCCTCTACGAATAGTTAGTGACATTTAGAGATTGGTCGGGAGGATAATAACCTTAGGAAGGTTTATTGCAAGATTGGTTGACAAGAGTTTACCCTTCTTCAAAATTCTTAGAAATGCCAAGAAGTTGGGTTTTCAATAGAGTGAACACTATGATCGGGCGCTGGTAGTAGTACTTAGCCTCACCCCTATGCTTGCAAAACTTAAATTGGGAGAAGTGCTTCAGATGTATTTGGTGGTCTCTGAAGCATCGATCAGCTCAGTCTTAGTCTCGACTCAAGATGGTGGCCATCGGCCAGTGTACTATTGCAGTAAGTTACTTAAAGGACTGAAGTATAATTACTTGGAGATCGATAAATTTGCCTTGGCACTGGTAACTGCGGCTTGAAAGCTGTGACCATACTTCCAATCTCATGCCATTATAGTGTTGACCAACCAACTGCTCAAGTAAATTTTGTCAAAACTGGACACATCTAGAAGATTGACCAAATGGGTCATCGAACTGAGAGAGTTTGACATTACTTTCTAGCCAAGAATAGCCATCAAAGCACAAGTTCTAGCTGACTTCATTGCGAAGCCCCTCTTGTTTGAACTTTGCACGTCATTAGATTGTTGACCACATCTGGAGAAGGAATAGAAATTGCTCTCCATTTCCTAGCTGCAGAAAAACACAATTTTGTAAAATTGGACTATACATTCACAAATAATAAGGCAAAGTATGAGGCCCACCTTGCAGGAATGAGAACGGCGCTCAATCGGGGTGTCGAGCACCTGGTCACAATTACAGACTCTCAATTAGTAGTCGAGCAGATTAAAAGAAATTTTGAGGCTAAAGATTTAACGATGAGTCGGTACCTGGCCGAGGTGAAAAGGTTGAAACAGTCATTCAAAAAGTTTCTTTTAGTCAGGTACCTCAATATGAGAATGAGCAGGCGAATGCTCTATCAAAGTTTGCCAGCTCGACAAGGGCATGAGGGATAGGGAAATTACATTTTTGGTCATTGATAGGCCATCAACCCCATGGGTAAATTATATAGCAAGCATTGAGGAGATTGCACCATTTTAACAGGACCTGATCAGACTTTATCTGAGCCACAACATTGTTCCTGAGGACAGGAATGAGGTTCGACACCCTTGGGGTCAAGTTGCCAAATTTACTCTTGATGAGCACGATCAGTTGTACAAGAAGTCAATTCCAGTTCCCCCTTGAGGTGCCGGATCCCAATCAAGCTCTGGAGGAAGATCCTTGGCCCACAAAATAATTAGGTACGGATACTTTTGGCCAACATTATTGAAAGACTCAGTGGATTTTACATGAAAACGTACATCATGCCAAGTCCATTCAAATTTGCCATACTAGTCCACAATGCCAATGATCAATGTCCAAATTTCTTGGCCTTTTGACAAGTGGGGCATCAATATTTTGAGCTCACTACCAAGATCGACGAGACAACAAAAATTTATAATTGTCGCGGTCGAGTACTTTACTAAATGGGTCAAGGCTAAGGCTATTCCTAAGATAATGGATGTGGCCATCAAGAGTTTCATATGAAAATACATCATCTTCCATTTTGGTCTGCCCAAGGTCTTTATTTCAAATAACGGCATTTAATTTCAAAGTAAGAGCACCAGAGGTTGGTGCGAAGCTTTGGGGATCGCACAACACTTTACTTCAATGGGCAATCCTTAGTCGAACGACCAGCGAAGGCAACCAACAGAACAATCCTCGACCATCTAAAAGCTAGGATACATGATACTAGCTCGAACTGGATAGACAACCTCTCCGGGGAGTTATGAGCATACATGACAACTCCCCGAATAGCCATAGGTCATAGCCCTTACAGTATCGTTTATGGGTTTGAAGTAGTCATCCTCTCGGAGCTAATTCAACATACTGCTCGAGTCATTCACTTCCATCCACTAAGAAACATAGTAGAGAGAAAACTTGACCTTGAGATAAGCGATGAGCACTGGCAAGAAGCTTATAACACTATATAGTGCTATAGGTCGAGGATGGTCAAGAACTATAACAAAGGGGTCAAGTTAGGCCATTTTAAGGTCGGAGACCTCATTCTCAAGAAAGTGGAAGTTTCCAAGAATATTAGCAAGCTCGAACTAAAATGGGAAGGACCATACACTGTTGTTAAAGTATCGAAGCACAATGCCTATAGACTAGCCAATATAGAAAGAGAGGAACTCCCTCGCCTATGGAATGCCATCAACCTAAGAAAATTTTACATTTAAAATTATGTTGTATTTATCTTCGTATTCTCCAGCTTGAATAAAGTTCCAATAATACCGCTACCATTTGCAGGCATTGTTATAATCGTACTTAGCAAGCACCAAGTTCCTAGTTGATCCCATAGTCAATGAATAAGTAGCCCCTCTCTGCCACTCAAGCAGCTTCATACTACCAATCAATTTATAGTCAACCCTGTAGTCGATGAATAAGTAGCCCCTCGCTACTACTCAAGCGGCTTCATGTTGCCAACAAGTCCCTAGTTGACCACATAGTTGACAAATAAGTAGCCCATCACTACTACTTAAGTAGCTCTGTGCTGCCACACATGTTCTCGATCGACCTCGTAGTCGATGGGCAAATAGCATCATGCTACTAGACTTTCATCGACCCTGTAGTAGACAAAGAAACAACTTTGCACCATTCGATTAGTTTTCAAAATTTAAATCGACTATGGCATCGACCACGAATAGCTGCAAGTTGCAAACCTTAGGCTTTTTTGTCTAAATCCAATAATTGACCAAGTAGTCAATTAATAAACTGACATACAACAATAAGAATCGACGATGCAGTCCATATTAAACAAAATCGACAATAGCGTTGTGAGATTTTCTTAATAATGTTGGTGATAATCAAATGTTTTATCAAAAATTCCCCACATCACTATGGCAATAAAGTTGCATTTGACAAGGTTCAAGAGATATCTTTAATGTAATAAGATTGAAATGAAAAACATCCTTTATTCATTGCAACGTTGGTTACAATTCCAAAAAAAAAAAAGAAAGAAGAAAAAGAACAATTCAGTTCTGGCTGGACCCCGCTTGATTGCCCTCAGACCAGTTTGAGTTGGGCTCTGGCAAGTATGTACTGTGCCACATAGATCTCTTCCTCTCTAAGCTACACCACAAGGCCTTCCACAAATGCGAATTCATCGGTCAATTGCTCTAACTTTGCATCAACCTCAACCTTCTTCTTTTGAGCTTCAGTTAGAGGCTCATTAGGCACAGGGGTCACAGTTTCCTTCTTCGGGGCTTGGTTGACTCTGCCCTCCTTAGGGTTGGGATAAGGCTCTAATTTTTCATTTAGTGCAGGTCTTATTTTGCTCTTGTCGTTAGGCCAAAAAGCGTAGCCCAGGCACTCGAGTTACTTCACAGCCTTGTGGAATACCTTGCAAGCATTGTCAAGTGACATGATCATGCTCACATCCTAAAAGGCGGGGCTCAAGATAAACTATTCAATTACCTTGTGCCGCATCGTTGGGAGGTGTCAGTTGAAGGCCTCCCTTGCCTCATTGGTAGCCTTTGCACGACTTTGTGCCCGACTAGAAGAAAAGCTCACCTGCAGGTCCAAGTGAGCCTTCTTTATTACTAAGTCCATTTGACTCCGCTCCTCGACCGCCTGAACTAATTGCTAGTCTTTGGAGTTTAATTGTTCTTGGAGATCCGTCACCTTTTTGTTCAATTACTCGATCTGAAGTTAGGAGGACTCGAGCTACACCTTGAGGGTTTTCATATCCCCTCATCCTTTCAACTTTTTCCTATCTGCCAAGGCTAACTCCGATCGACAGAAGATATTTTAACCTATTTGCCCCACCTGTAACATAAGAATGTCAATTCATAATACTACAATGAAAAAGGAATTCGATGAGAAATTATCGATCTCGTGCTTACCATATTATAGTGGTAGGCCAATGCTCGAAAAGCCCCAACTTGACTAAGGCCTATCAGTTTTCATTAATCTGGTAAGAAAAGCCCTGAGGTCAGCTACTTTAGGGCATTATCGTCTATCATTCCTTTATGGATAATAGAGGTTAAATCAATTATTTTGTGGGCCAAGTCAGTTGCGAAATGGGGCGGAGACAGCTGAGGGAGTTAAAATAGTACTCAATCGCCAGGTTTTCCAAACAAGTCATAACCTGTCACCATTTTTTGTTTTCCTTTATCTCTTATGGCCTTTTTTGGCACCGAGCCTCCCTGTTCTACAATCTACCTTTTGCCTCGACCCACAGGGGTACTTTGCATAGGCTCATCTCGATGAACAGATTCAGGTTTGGGCACTTGTTCGATTTGTGGAGGTACAGGAGTTGAGGTTGATTGTGTCAAACTGATTGGCTCTGCGGCAGCTCCCTCTTATCGAGCGGTGGTAGCTCGATAGTGTTTCTCATTTCTTAATGCTTAGGCTTGAGCTTCGATTTAGCTCTTGGCCATTATCTCTTCTCGATTGCATACACAAATAAGACAAACAAGCATTAGAATTGAGCAGAAGAATAATAATCACAATTAAAATGATTGATGAGAATTTATACTCAGTCGATTACTCACAGATAGGTCGAGTTGGGTCGATGATAAGCCAGCCAACACTAGACACCTTTCTTTAGTCAGAACTGAGGCCTCCATATGCCCAATTTTGACCAAATCCCTGATAAAGATATTAGGCCAACTAGGTGTCTGGTTCCCCAACATCTCCATAGGCCTCATCCACTAACCCCTCAGAATGGCAAAATCCCTTGGCCTTCGAATATAGAAAAAAATATTTTTTTCACTCTTGGCCATATGAAGAAGTTGGGGATAATAAATATTTTTGCTGGGGTCGAGCAGTCAAGTAGTGAAAACCAAACTCCTCGGTACTACCTGACTTCTACGACATGGGTAAGTGGAATAAATTGAAAAAGTTGGCGAAGAAGGTGGGTTGATTATATGGATGCTTTAACACTGCAAAACTGTAAAGAGTGGCAAAACAGTTAGGGAGCAATTGAGTTATGCAAACTTCTAGACCCACCAAGAGGTTAACTATCACTTGGGCGAAGGGGAACCTAAGGCCGCATCTCAACCTTTTCTCAAACACTGTTATACACCCCTTAGGAGGTCGATGCATTTAACCCGATCCTCGGCGCCAGCAACTTATACTCCTCAGGGATATGATACACCTCCTTAATTCGCACCAGATTGGTGGGTAACATTTTGGAGGTTATTTTTGTATAGTGGTCGAGTGTAAACAATCAACCCTGAGATGCTGGATAATCACTCGGGCCAGCCTCATCCCTAGAGACGGCCTTTTCTGTGCTCAAGCTATTGCTGGATGAACTATCAAAACTACTATCTTGGGTTGTTTTAGATGCACTCTCAACCCTAGTTTCATCCTTGGACGCTACACTCTTGGACCTAATGTCCTTGCTATCTGAAGTGCTAGGCACTTTTGCAAAAGAAGAGGAAGAAAAGGATTAAATGGGCATAGCAACTTACAGCAAGTATCTTGCAAACTTTAAGCGCAACAAGAGGTTTGGAGAACTTCACAAACAGGAACTCGACTAGATATGATTTCAGTAAAAGTATAAATGAAGACCTATATCCCACTTATTTATAGGCATTTGAGCATGGGAACCCAAGCGTGAATTATAATTACATCTTGCTCCGTACACTTTGTATTTTGTTGAGTAACTGGCGCATTAAATGCAGTAGAACCACCACAAACCCTAGTCGAGAATTCAAAAATCTCGATCGAGTTGGCAAAACCACAATTGAATGTGAATAACCGCCATAACTACCTATACTCCCTACTTCTGCTCGCCGACAAGCTCGATTAGGACTGCGAGTGGGGGGACTCATGATATGGGATAGCCCAACTAGCCCACTTAACACGTAGGGCCCAATATTAGTTTTAGGCTAAGCCACTCGACAACAACCATTTAGTCGAGTGTACTATTACCGACTGTGTTCGACGGGAGGCGTCAACCAATCTAGCCTATTGGACCATTTCTTTGATTGACTAGCCCCGCCTGTTCAACTGTTATTGACCAAGTGGCTTACTTCGGCACTGACTTATATTCATGCCTCATTTATTGTTCTAACATGTAGCATACCTCCGCATTAATGGCATGTGACAGTCGGTACAGTTGCTATCACCAATTCTGCCACCACCTTTGATAGGGGGGTGCTTATCCATGGTACTGTACACCCTAGAAAACAGGAGATGGTGCCACTTGGAACATACTGAAATCTGAAATGACCATTAACCCCTTGGCAAGGATTAAAGCTCACTACACCTAACAGGGGTACCTTCACCATATCACACATAAGGAGAAAACTATAAATACATCATAACTAGCCACGCTTTAGGTAATGCCAAATACACTATAAGCTCTCAATATTCTATTTGATTATCACCTCTCGACCATAACTAACTTGAGCGTCGGAGTGCCTTCGTTGGGGGCACATCGGCTAGTTTAACATGTGTTGCTGTTGCAGATCTTAAACTTCGAGAAGAATAGCACTTGGATCATTCGACCTCCCTGATTGAATTTGTCCAAACACCATCCTTTTCACTGTAAATGAGTTTCAACATTACCACACATATTGTAAATGTTGTGGAAAAAATATTAAGCATTTACTCGTGAATTCACAAAGAATGATCTATATTCACTTGTAAAATTAAATGTTATATTTGATTGTACTTACCACTTCCGAACCAGATAGCAATTGGAGTGCCTTCATTGCATCTTTTACCAATTTTGCACGAAGTTGTGGATTTTGAACATTCTGAACTTTTTATAAGATCCAAATAGTATATCTTTTTGTTTCAATTATTATTTTTATCCATGACATATCAATGTTGTAATATATATGTATTGTACTAAGGTCAACAATCACCTCAACGTTAAATATGTCTCTCGATCCTGTGTACATTTGATTACGGGTCCAATGCGTAGCTCCCACTTGGGCAACGGATGATTGTAGCACATAGCTGGAAATTGAATAGATGTGTTATTCCTCAATTCATATTTTAAAAACATCTCATCAAATTTATTGTTATTATTTTTAACATTAAAAATATCTTTAAAAGATTACTATATATGTATTAATATTTAATACTCACTCAAATAGGTAAGGCACTTGACATGATTTGAGAACAAATACAACTTGGCAATCTGAAAGTAAATGGAGTACTAAACCATGGGAAGAAAGACAGATGGGACGCATTTTGGAGTAATGAGCTGACCCAGATAAAAGATTCGAGTGTACTACCTCAATCTAAAGATGTTGATTTATGGACATTGGGTGCAATTAGGTTGCAAGCGTAGTATCTAAGGACCATGGATTAAATTATGACCTACTCTTGTGATCGTTGATATGGGAATGCATGGCAAAATCTTTGAAATAAAGGACATGGTTTGATATAAACAGTACAATTTCACCCATTATAAACACCTCAAGAAAATCATTTGTTGTGGACTTTTGAATAGACAAAATATATTGTGTATTCATCTGATTGTAACTATAAAATTTCCTAATCAGGATTACGATCTTGCCTTCCTTCTAAGATTCAAAACTCACTTATAAATAAATTAGTAATTGAGAATATCCTAACTCATGAGTCAATTCTCTTTCCTACCAATGTTGTCCTTCTTTATAAAATTTGATTAATTAATTTTATGGATTTGAAATGTTGAATTAAGCCGCAAAAACCAAAAAAAAATCCATTGATAATGTTGCATTGGAGCTGTATAACATAAAATGAGGTTTATAATAGGATTCAGATTTGTAATTACTTGTCAAATTGAAAACTATATTATATTTGAAAGAGGTTTCGTAATTTAATTAATTATTATGATTTTTAAAAACAAAATAAATATATAGAGACAAAAGAGGGGGAAAAAAAAGACATCATCTGAGTACTGAATATTGGAATATCATATATGTGTATATATATACACATGCATCGCTTCTTGTTTAAGTGATGCGGGCGAGTGAAGTGCCGGAAATCAGCCACCCAATCGCATTGGGGTCGATGATCAATTAATGATGTGCGAACTTATCTTCCGACACTTCCAAGCACAGCCGCGTTGCTTCTTAGACAACACGCTTTCTGATTTTTCACTATGGTGGGTCATAACGGTCGAATATTATCTTTGATTCTTTAGAGAATTAAGTTAAAAGCCTAACCCTGTTTGGATCACGGATTTTAACGTGGAAAATGTGAAGAATTTATTTATTTTTATACTTTAAATAATGTAATTTTATATTTTAATATTTGTATTTTTATATTTTATTTTTCTTTTTTCTCAATATTTTTCCCGATCCGAGCATAGTATAAACTGTTCGCATACTTTCTTCTAAAAGAATACTTAATCACATATAGACATATCCACTTCTTCTTCTTTCTTTCTTTCTTTTTTTTCCCCTTTGAAAAATCCTAAATATGAAAAAATAAATGGTTGTTGCAATTCATGTGAAACTCTTCCTATTATGTCTAATACAAATGATACAAATTATAAAGATCGTCAAATATTCAGAACCTACTATTTTATATGCTTGTGAGAATGTTTATTGCATTAAAACATTTGATTCTTCAAATATGTTCTCGTTAAAGTTTTTTGAATATCCACAATAACTTAAATACTTATAAACAACTATAATATTTATATGACCAATTTACTAATAGACTAGTTTAATTTGAGAGCTTCTATAAAATATTTATCCTGTAAGAATGCCTCTATAAGTATGTTTGTCTTCAAGGGAATGAGAAGTATCTTAATAACAATTGTACTTTGTTAATATGTCTTTACCTTAACTTTCATACCGCCCTTCTATTTTATTTTACTTTGTAATTTTAATTGAAATGATTAATTTGTCCCGTATGACCTTGTTCATTTGAGTTATTAGATTTGATATATTGTTTTATCTAGTTAAGTAATACATATATGTACTTTGAATGATGACAATTCATTATTATAGTTTTGGCTCCATACGAAAATCATCATCTTAGGATGAAATATAGGTGGGATGTTTTCATCTAATCCTAAGTATCAATTATTAATATAAATAAAATATCTAAATTTGTCCATATAATTCTAAACTAAATTACACAAATATCTATCCTGTTAATACTTATTGGGTGACTTTTAATCCAACTACATAAATTTCATACATCAAGTGTGAGATCGGAACGTCGAATTTAATGAACTTATGATGCATAGCAGTGCATTTAAATAATAAAAAGAGCTATACATAGATTCTAATAGATGGATAATTATTAATAATGCAATTTAGTTTACTTATATATATATATATATATATAATAAGCTTAGCTATTATTGTGGATGTTGAAATAAAATCCAATTGAATTATTTACATGTGTGCATAAATGATATTTACTTAAACAGACTGAACATTTTTATTTTATTTAAATGATTTATTTGGATACCAAAATTTTAAAATTTGACCAATCACAAAAAATTTAAATTTGTCAAATGGCTCATATTGAAGTGATGGTATACTTAACAATAATTCTTTTTTGATCAACTATTCAACAATAATTTATTTTTGAGCTTTTGGAAGAAAGGACATATTGTTAAATTGTGTATTATGAATATATATAATAATATTTCGAAATACATATGTAATAGTTAGAATTAACTAATGCATCATTTAAATAACCATATAAAATATATATGGTATGATTTGTTTGGTTATTGAGTATCATTATTCATTCATCTTATACTCTATTAACTCTATATACAACGAATAACGTCATTTATTTTAGCATGCACTCACATTTTGTGTCTTAAACTAACATACGTAAAATAATTGACACAAAATCAACACAAACCAATCACATATTTGTTATTTTTAATGAAAAAGTAGATATATCAATTTCATCTATCGAATCATTTTTTAACAAGAAAATGAGATAGATTTTAGAGGCCGTTTGGTTATGTTTTCTTTGATTTTTCAATTTTAATTATTTTCAAAATTTAAAAAGATAGTTAAATAAAATGAGTTTATATTTAGATATACGTTGTTTGAAAAATAATGATTGTATAATATTTAAATAGATTGTAGGTGAAAAAAGGTGTTAATAATAAAATAGAAAGAAATGACATATAAATTATAAAAAAATATATGTAAATTATTAAAGAATATATTTTGGGTTAAAAATAAATTGATACCTTGACGGAAACAACGAGAGTTGTTAATAATAAAAATAAGTGAAATAAAATAAATGGGCCCAACTCACACTGTGTCCAAGGATTAATTGCCAATGCCCCCCTCGCCCCTCAAAATATTTTGGGCAGTTTGCCAGTGGGCCTCACCAATCCAACTTGCAAAAAAGAATAGAAAAATAGAAAAAAAATTCGTTAGTCACATCTGCACGATCCATCATAAACAATAACATTAACAACCATTGACTGATCCTATGAACCCAACTTGCGTAATTTTTTGTCTATATATTACTTAATGTGATTAAGGTTTCAATCCATTAAACAAAAACCAGTTGTTGTCATGTCTGTGGGATCAGAACAACGTGACTCTGTTCCAAATCATCATGCCCGACCATGCGCCTTCCATTATCTCCTTCTTAATGCCATAATTATCAGCATCCTTAATGACTATGGTTGGAAAAAGTAAAAAAAAATAAAAATTCCTTAACGACTATGGAAAATTGAAAATTCGATTTTGTATTCAATCCAGTTAATTATACGACATATAAATTATATTTATCATAAAATTGAAGTATATTTAGTAAAAATCATAATTAGTGTGCATAAATTGGTCTATTTGGATTTGTATTAGATTATATGGTTAAATTTAATCAAATTATCCGAATTTGTGCAAAAAGTTCTGATAACTACTCTACCACCACAATCATTTGATGGTGATTAACAAATGGAAATTATCAGAATTTGGTTCCACCAGGACATAGGATAAAATTCAACCCCTTAAGTAGGATAATATTTTGAATATGTAATATAACTGTGTAATATATATATATTATTATTAAATATACCAATTTAATCTCTCTCTCTCTCTCTATATATATATATATATACACACACAAGCACACACATGAGTTCAAAATTTAGATATAACAATTAAATACTCAATTGTTATTGTTCCTCTAACTATGAAAGAAGAGGGTATTAGTAATTAACTGCGAGGTCACTAGATATGTAAAAATTAATAACCAATAGGTTTAGTGATTGATTTGATGATTGTCACAGTCTATCATAACAACCTACATCGGTTACTATACGATTATTGATACAAGTGACTGAAAAAAGTTCAATTCCTAATTAGTGATCGGATCAGTAATTAAGAAAAAATTAGTCACTAATTACTGGCCCAATCAGTAACTGCAATAAGGTGGTCACAAATGCAGCACTCATTAGTTACTGAACGGTCAATAATATTTTTTTTTAAAATTATATTTGAATCGATTACTGATTGATCATTAGGCAATCACTAATCAATAATTGTAGTATGCGGTCACTAAAACTTAATTTTTTCTTATATAAAAAGAAGAAAATATTTTACACATTTGTATTAACTAAAAAAAAAGCTGAATTAAAATAATTAATGCATAAATTCCGTTAATCATGAGTAAAATTCCATTATCTATTTGGCAAGATTGAGAGGGTCAAAAGGAGTTAGCCAAATGAAAGCATACGTTAATAAAAACCAAAAAGTAAGACAGGGCCATGTTTGGGCACGGCTCGATTCTTTCATACGTTAAATTATAAAGTCATCTCTTGACCGGGGATTGTTGTCTTTTATTCCTGGTGATGTACGTATCAAAATTCCAATCCTCAATATTCAATTATATCATGAAAAACGCATTAATTAATACCTACTTGTTTCTCTTCTAGTTTCCAGGAAAAGGGAAAAGGGAAAGTGATGTCTTTTCTCAGGAAACTTTTCTTGAAAAGTCTAGCAATTAAGGCCAATATAATGTAAGAGAGTAATCTATAAAAACCTTGGTTGACTTGATCATAGTTATGTCAACTTCACTGGAGAAAAAAATAGACAAAAGGGCAGCCTCGCCTGCTATTGCAGAATTTTTGGCATGTATAGTCCGACGACTAAATCTTGTAATCAAAGGCGAAACAAGAATTTTAGCTTAATAAGGGAAGACAAATGACGTCTTTGACTTAAACGAGAAAAATTAAAAATTGAAGGTTTCAACACAGTAAGTAATAGGTTTTTTGAGCAAAATGTAATGTAATATATGACTTTTCGAAAGATGTCTCACTGTGTATTTCAAATCATTTCTCTTTCACTCTTTCTCTAGTTTGAGCATTAGCAATCAAAACAATTCTATTCTATAGAAATCGACCTCAACAACACTAATCATATTTTTATAATTTGAGATATTTAGACTGAACATCTAATCGATCCAGGTAGAAGTTTCTAGCATTTTTTTTTTCTGATCTCAAGCTGAGCCTCTAAAAAGAGAGAAGCGACCATTAATTCTTAATGTCTACATATGGTATATCTCTTTACTCATGTAAGGACTAAGGACAAGTAGATGGCAGATGGAATCTTCTAATTTGAACCAGAGGGCTTCAAGTCTAGAAGGAGAATATTCTGAATACATGTCATCTTCAAAAAGTAACAATTGAACCCTGCCGTGAGAAAGAACATGTGCTTCGGTTGCTTACAAATATAATCGATGTAATAAATTCCGGGAGTTCAGTTCCTTCCTAAGAAGTAGCAAAGACAAGCACAGACATCCAGAAGAACTTAGATAAATTTAGATAAATTCTTCCCAAATTTAATTAAATATCGGGGATCAACTCGCAACAATTTAGCCAAGTTTGAATTTTCTTTTGGTACTCAATCCACGACAACTGGGGCTGGTTTTGAGTTTAAAAACAAATATGCAGATCTCCAGCCCAAAATTCAGGCCCATTTTACAGAAACACAGCGAGCAAGAGCGAGTGTGGCTTGCGTTTCACAAATCCGATTGGGTAACCGAATAAAATGTTCAATACTTGAAAGTAGACCAAGATCTGCTTACGTAATGCAGTTTAAGGAGCCCAATCCAAATCTACTACCCACACAACCTTAGCAATAGACTCCCAACGCTCAACAGTACATTATCAAATGAATCTCATGTCTAATTCACTCAAAAAATTAGTTTAAGTTGTGAAGATTGCCAAGACCTTATATAGAGACGACTGCTTATTAAATTTAATCTATGTGGTAACAACACTTCCCACACGTCCATGAATGAATATTTGAAGTATGGAAAATAATATAAATTGATAGCCCAATACAAAAATAAATTAATTCAAATACTATATCAAATAATGAATCTAGAACCTAATTTAACCTAAAAGTTAATGTGAAAGTTGAAAAATGCCGAATACCATATATAGAGACCATTACTCATTTACTTAACTAATATGAGAATCTAACACACATAATACACACACATCCATTAGGTGTCCAAAATCTTTTGTTTCCTCTTTGCATGTGTTATTTTGGCAATTGACATGCTTATTTCTTTTTGTTAGAAATGACGAATCACATGATATTTCTATTTTAATTTTCGCCTTTTCTTTTCCCTCTCTCTGAATCAAACTTTTCATTATCATAATGGTTTAGATTTGCGAGCTGGGCTACAAGTATTAAATGTTCTCAACCCAAAAACCTACATGTATATTTCTCTACCAAATTAATTACAGTGTAGATGCTCTTTCGCACTTTTCCCCCAAATAACCTGGGAAAATAAGCACTGCATATTTCTTATATTTAAATAACCACGAACCAATTCGAAAGGAAGCTACCATTGTTTGTGGTTTTCCATGCCAAGAGAAAAGTCAAGAACCAAGGGGCCTTGCCGTGTATGAGGTGTACCTTATTCTCCAATCTAGGCATACAACCATCTCGGGTAAACTCATTTGTCCGGATGCACCCGTTTAGCCCTTCGGCGAGTGAGCTTTCTATTGGAGCTATGGTTATCTATGTTGCAAGCATTATAATCCATTCCAATTCAAATTCTCTTAAGCTCCAGCCTGTCCGATCATCAACCATAGAGTTATGTGGAATCCACACGTGGATTTCTCATGGTTCCACATCTATGGCTAGTAGATAGATGGTTGGATCCAAGGGAATCAGTACTGGTAAGATCCTTACATTATTTGAAAATAAACGATGGTGGACAAAAACTTACAGTATAAGTATTCTGTAAAGAAGAATCAGGGGAAGTGCCATCAAAATGGAGGCCTGTAGATGATTGCAAGTGAGCAACGTTTAGTAAAATAAAATTAATTCAAAAACAAAAATACAGGAGATTAGAATCTCGAATTCAGCAAAAATACTACTATATCTAGCAGACACACCATAACTCGAATCAGCCCTCCACTTGCAAGAGGCTTTGTCAACTCGTAACTGTTGAATGTGTCATGCAGAGTTGCTTGGATCTTATACAGAAGTGAAAATATTGTTAGATGGTTAGATTTGCAGGAGACAAATACCAAAGAAAGCATCTATCTCAGAACAAGCCTGCATAGAACCTCCATGTTGAGATTGTTGCATCACTGAAGACTGTCTGTTTCTTCATCTTTATGTTCTTTAATTTTCCATGTGTGAGTGTCTTGTTTTTCCATTGGGTAGGGCTCCATTTTGGGTTGTGGATTAAACTCCAATATAAGAAGCCAAATGACAATTTTTTATATTGAAAAGAGAAGATAATGTGGGTAAAGAGGAGTCAACTTTCACCTCCCACACAAGATTCCTTTCAGTAGAGATGGCATTCAACATACTGATTAAGGGTGTTATGGTATCAAGTGGTGGAGGGGAACAAGGGTAAGGAACATATTTGTGTTTTAAATTTCAAAACCTACTATAGCTCCTCAGCACGCAACTTTCCATTCCCCTTCCCCTCCATTGTTGCTTTAACCAAACAAATGGGGAGGTACATGCGTCTCCTGCAGTCCCTCCCTTCCTTACATCCCCCCAACAACATGGGGCAATAAAAGGGCAAGATATATTCAATTTAACAAAGCCTATTCCTTACACTAATCTGGTGTCAGTGACATGGATATTTTTGTTTTATTTGGCTTTATCAAAGGGCATAAAACTATGACAATGGTAAATATCTCTCCAAGAAAGTTATGAGTGGAATTAGTTTCTTCCTTCTATTAGCCTCCACTCATTCCGTCTTCTACAAATATCAACCAAAGGACAAAAGAAATGTACAGCAGTATGCAAACAAGTCAGCAACTACCAATTCAATGAACAAGCATCAGTATAAGATTTGGAGGAAAAGAGAAGAAACAAGCAAAGGGGTATAGAAGATAAGAGAGAGAAAAAAAGGTAACGGTAAAATCACTACAAATGGAAAGTGATGTGGGAAACTCCAAACCTGGGAATGATATATCTGAGCATTTTTAGTAATCATTTTATGATAGCGAACCACGTTCTTTGAGTAGGGCTTCAATAACAAACGAGCTTTCTCAAGATGAGGTTTTGCTGTCTCTGAAACTTGATCAATATATGGCTTCATAAACATCTTTGTTTCCTGCCAAAATTTGCAATCAGTTACAGATGCCACTAGATTTAAGTCTCATGAGGTCGTTATAGTCAAATTAGGCTTTTCACTGTCTACCTGGAGGTATGGATCCATGAAGTTTTGCATCTTTACCATGTGGGGGTAAATGGTGCTGCAGGCCACATGATAATACTTTATGGCTTTAGTAGTGAGTGACTGCACCCAGGGACGAAAATTATCCATAACAGCCTGGCAAATGTTAGTTGATGGTTGGCAATCATTTTGTGAAACATGGAATAGAAAAATCATTATGCAATCTGTGACTAAAAGCAAGTAATCAGAAAAATAATTAAAGTTCACCCATATTGTTGTCCGACTAATTTATGAAGACAATAAAATCCAGCACGTAAAGTAATAAAATCTTCAAGAATTAGTTTAAAGAATAAGCATAAATTTGAATGAGAGTATATGATACACAACTAAATACTAAAAAGGATAAAGGAGATTGGTTAATATCACTATTCTTGTCTACCACCTAAAGTAAGGACAAGCAAACCTTTAAGAAGAGCATATGATATGCAATTAAATAAGCTGGATAAGGGCAACTATTAGTATCATAATAATCCAAACAAAAGAAAAGACATACAAAATTATGTGCACCAAGAGCTGAGCTATTAGAATCAGTTGTCTTCTTGTCATTGCAAACAAGTCCAGTTCTCTGATACAAAAAGGTAATTACATTCACTCATTTTGTCGAAGAGGCAACTCGAAGGCTGCCTGTAGCAGAGAATCTCTTAGACCACTCTTACAGAAACTAGAATATTAAATATGCTCTGTAAGACCTTAAAAAATTAAAATAAAGAAAAATAAAATAGTGATGACTTACTGTTCTCATTATCTCTAAGTGAGGCAGCACCCACTTTTCAACTTCAGATTTCTGCTTAAGAGCCTGACTAAACATAATAATTAGAATTGTCACAAACCATAATCCAGATATCACAGAGCTTAATGCAGGAAAGCAACACATCAAGCTTGGGAAAGATATAGAATTCAATCAGTTGTAATGAGCAATAAATACTTGATATGAGAGAAAGACACCTTTTGAATTATCAGATCCAAGGATGGTCTCTCAAGCTCATCCCATTGAGTTAAGACAAATGACTACATTTTTAAGATAAAGCCATTAGGGGAACAGTTGGAATCTATAGTATTTGCCATCTAAGAGAAGTATGTTACCTTACAATGAACTAAAGGGGCAGACAGCCAAGGCGGCAACCATGCTTGATGAACCTAATCATTGTTAGATAATTAAATTAGTCACTCTAATGGAGAACAATCCATAGAAAGCAATTAAATTCACACTGAAATCAGAGGACTCGTTCCTTTTCCCTTTTAATGTCTCTCTGAACTGTTTTTTTCCGTGCTTCAAGTTTTCATTACTTTTGGTAAAAGTACCAAATGCACTTATATTCTTAGATAATAGTAACTTTATTTGTTACATTACACAGAAAAGTGCCTCGGATTTCAGCATTTGGTGTTCTAATTTGTGGCATTGACATTTTTACATGCCAAGATGTATCCCTACTTAATATTCTTAATTTATTATGGCTTCCTACTTTTTCTCTAACTTGGGATTGGAACTCTGAAAAGTTCATGCTTCCTATCTAACAAGAACAAATGGTTAAACGAAAGTCGTCAAGTTATACGATACAAGTAAGGGTAATAACAAATTCCCAAGTTCACAATTGTATAATCTCTTCCACTGACTTCAGCAGTATGATGCTTTACTCTTTCATCAGGAATCTCATTACTTTGCTAGCCTTGACAAAATCTCAACCAGGAATCCCATAGAGATAAGGGGTCTTTGATGTCTGAAATGCCAAAATAATGCTTCACCCTCCTTCACTCTATCAAAACTAGAGACCAGTTTTAATTTAAAACAAACACTTTCTCTTAAGCTGGCACATGACTTCAGGACAATCTAAAATTCCATAATTTGAGAAACGTGGCAGTACATCAAAACTTTACGTAAAAAATTTGATATATGAGCAGGTCAATCCGACTATGAAACATACAAAATGCAATATATCAGGAGAAATACGAGTCAAATGAAGAAAGGGGAAATTTGACATCACCTTTTTGAGTCGTTTGGTTATTGAAGAAGCCTCCAATTTAGCTTTTAGCATTTCTTCCTGTAGCCACCTCAAATTTATCTGTTTCATGAGGTAAAGCACAAGATGTACAACTATAACAAGAAAAGAGAACTACGGCTGGGTAAAACCTCTTCCACTTGGAGAGCATGTTGAGCTTTATGAATTCTTGATTTTTGTTCCTCATTTATCCTTTGCAGCTGCCAATGAAGCAAAACACATCAAAGAGTTCCACTTGTTATGACAAGACAACAGTTCAAAAAAGTGATTGCATGCTTCACTATGAAGAAATCAATGTCTACCAACATTAAAGGTCCGTTAAACATACAGAATGAAATTGGAAAATGAAAAACTAAGATCAACATGAAAGTATAATGAATGCATAATAATGAATCCATTTGCTGAGATACAAAAGTGAAAAAAGAGTGCTCATGGGAGTCCAGTCATGATGTGAATTAAGCATTAACAATTCGAACATACATTTTGAAGTTTCAAATTCAGCCCCACGGTCTTTTCCTCAGCCGCATTTGCTTGGGCTTCCAGCTGGTCCTTTTTCTTGTTTTGCGCTTCTATTTCCTTTCTAAGATTAACAATCTATGGAATCGCACACATGAGCAACACGCAACATTACAAAAGAATTTAGATAATTGTCACTCACAGTCAACTGTCTTTGTCTCTTTGAGTTTGAGAAAACCTGTTTTGCGAGTTCATTAACACGTGTATTAACCTCTTCTAGTCGTTCCTTCACTTCCATTGATCCCTTCTCCTAGTATAATGAGAAAAACCAGAAGAAAAATATTCCATCAGGACATTGAACATTCAAGGATTACCCGAGAAATTCAGTAATCAGTCCAACAAATTCACCTGCAGTGATCGGATTGCACTCTGCAATGAAGCCAAGCTATTTGATTTCTCGTCAATAACTTTCTTCAATTGCTTGACACCACCCTCCTTTCTTTCTAATTCACCCGTTTGGTTCTCGATGCTGGTTTCTTCAATCAGTTCCATAAATCACCAATACCGAAAGGACAAAACAAATTACTACGATAAATTTCACCAATAAAAAACTCATCGGATTCAATGCTATCATAAAAGCTTCAACCTTTAGCACTTCACTGCCATTAGCAAATTACAATCATCTAGCGAACGCAGAAAAGCAGGGTGCTTCTCCAAAAAATTGCATCAAAGAAAAAATAATTTGAGTTTTTAGTAAATCACATACAGTTCGAAGTTAAATTTAAATTCAAAATCATCTAAATTAGAAAGGTGAAATTACGGAAAATTGTTTAACTAACATCAATGCAGAAACTGAACTCTTGAAATGATACAGGCAATCTTACGAATAGTGCGAACAAGGCGGTACCTAAAGAAGCAATCTTTGACTTGAGTTGGTGGAGTTGGAGTTTTGCAGCCTTCGGTTGGGATACGGCGCCGTTCTGGTCTTGCAAATCGATGGTGTCTTCAGAGAGTAACGCAGGGTACGCCCATGCACATTTTGCGAAAACGATGGGCAACAAAACTGAAACAAGGAAGACTAGTTTTCAAACTCCATAACCAAAGAATTTTAGCTTGTCGCATAGGGCACTGCAGTCGGGTTTGAGTTTTGGGGAATTTTTATGGACAAGACTTTCTCGGTTAACTAGCATCATTATGCCAACATATGCAAAGATACGTGTAATTCCATTGTTTTATTTTATATGACTATTGAATTGCTTCCAATACTAGGTGCTTATTTATTTTATGAGATTATGGTCTTGTGAACCTATGGCTATAGTAACATAATTTTCCTCATATTTATAATGTAATACCATACAACTACACAATTTATAAATAGAATGTTTCATTATTACGTTCAACATTTGAATTTTACTGTTCTGAGTTAATCGAAATTCAAGAACTAAAATTGTGTTATGTAAACTCGCAATTGATAAACCTATACAAACACTTAATTTTGTAATTCATTTAAATTCATTCTTTATCATTGTAAAAATGACATAAATTTTTTTCTTTAGATGTATAGTTTGAATGCTCTATTTGCATCAAAGTGAATTTTCATCAACCCATACAAACACCTCTTTTGATGTACCATTCATTCATATTCATTCATTATCATTTGTAAAACAAACACAAGACTTTTTTTTTTTTTTTCTAATTATTAGTTTGAAAGGAAATTCTATTTTTAATCTAGATTAACGTATGCTACCGTCAATATTCTTTTATATTACTTGTATTACAACTAAATTAAAGATCAACTCCTTGTACAATCGACATGTATGCAGCCACATTTGTCACAAAATTGATGTCAAAAAAATAGAATTGCTAAATCCTACACAAATTTGAAGGGAGACATGACTAATATAAATTTTAAAGCATTAACATCGTTGATAAAAAGGATTTGTTTTCAACATCCCACAAAAGTTTAGTACTATTATTTTTTGTTTTGTGCTGTAGACTGAAAGAGAGTAGTGTATATATGGGTGAAGTTTTTGGATGAATCTATGGCTGTGCAATTCGTCTAAACCACTAGATAATAAGAAAATGAATAATGGAAAACACCCATTCTTATAATTTAATCTTGAATGGTGCATGTTTCAAACGTCATGTTGCTGCAGTGGCTACATTTATTTCCAACAAATGCATATTCTCCGTTACCTTCTCTTCTCTTCTCTTCTTGGTAGAAAATTTTCATATAACTCACACAAACAAGCATTACATGAAAAGAAGAGAGCACAATTTAGCCAAGAAATAAATTGCCGACATAAACAAGATATATATATATATATATATATATATTTCACACTCATCGAATATGATAAGTAGAAGTTGATGTGTAGCCGGCAATTCATCCTTGGCTCGACTGCACTCTCGTCCTATTCATGCAATACATTAATCCATACAACCTTCAAAATTTTGACAACCCAATATTTTTGATGATGTACGCATGCTGATGAGGTTTATATATCCATGATGGGTGATCGTATATATAGGCAAAAAGGGTTGAGAGAAGGGAATATATATATTAAAGGGATAAATATTCTCAAGAGTTGACAAGTAGTGTCCATGGATAAAATGTCAGAATGGCATGTGGTTGCCATATATGCTATCCAAACGGTATGGCTTAAAATGGAAAGTGTTCAGGATTTGGCAAGCGATGCTTAGATTTGAGAATGGTTGACATTGTATCGTGATTCTTGGCATATTGCAACAATATGGAATCTTTCAATAGTAGATATGCCAATCAATTATTTTTATAAGAAAGTATTTAATACACGTGTCATATATTTATAAAATAGAATAAAAAATAGAATATAAATTAAAATAGAGGATCTAAACTACTAGATAATGCTATATGAGGAAAGTAACGATATGTTCTCAAACCTCTTATTGGATTCACCACCATTTCCTTCCAAGCCACATGGAAAATCATACAAAGTTGAATCTTGCCGAGACAATGTGGTTCCAACTCTTTCTACTATGAATCCTTCATATCTATTGGCTTCACTTCCCTTGCCATCAAAATCATTTCTAAATCTTGTTGAATTTGGAGATCTTTCACTCTTCTTTGTCAAAGTGTGAATTCTTTTGCCATCAAATTGTTAAACAACAAAGTGATTTGTTAGTTATATATTGCTCATCCGAACAAATACATCTCAACTTGCAGCCTCAATCAAGCTTGATACCACTTATTGGACATGCAAGGAAAACAATTTAGATATGAGATTTGATTTATCAAGGACCTAAAAGTTACAAACAAATTTAATGACAATACATATAGGATAGATAGAAAAATTAAAACACACACATTTTTCATGGTTCAGCAAAATCATTCTATATCCATAGGAGTTTTCTTTCTTCCGCTATGAGAAAACTTTATTAATATAAGAGAACCCCTGAAATTGATATATCTAAACCCTAATTTGAAAAATTTCCTGCACAACCATTCTCAAAGTTATCAAAGAAATGTTCTTCCAACCATTTTGGATTGCCTCACTCGTAACTTAAAATAACCACCTCATAAGTATTATGGTTTCCACAAGCATTACTTGATTAATCAATTA
>JACGDI010005646.1:579105-619629 GCA_014898725.1 Jacaranda copaia | reverse complement strand
AAGAAACGAATGATTACTTAAATTAATATGAAACATTATTTTTTATTTATTTATGATTGATAAATTGTGAAATAGTATTATTTTCTGAAAAAATGTATTTAAAATTAAGTAAGTTGAATTTTTTTTCAAATAATATTCTTTTTATATCAATTGAAAGTTTTATTTTTTTGTAATATTAAAATATTATATATTTATAAAATTAAATATAATTATTATGTCATTATGACGTCATGCCTGTTTAACCAGTGGTCGAACTGGTTGAACTAGTAACCAGTAAGGTCACCGGTTCATTGTTTGGTCCGATTTTGAAAATATTGTTTTTTACACATTTTCACCTAACATTATTTTTATTTTCATTTTCAAAACACATTTTCGAATAACCTATATATATATATATATATCTTCTTTATCTATTCTATTATTTCTATTTCTCTCTACCTACAACTTATTAAAACAAACATAATCATTATTTTTCCGATAATCTATCCAGATATAAACTTATTTTCGATTAATTTCCACTAACTAATTTTTCAAATTTTAGAAACAATGAAAATGAAAATTAAAAATTAAAAATAAAAATAAAACCAAACAGGCTCTAAATTGATCTTCGTTGATATATTTTGGTCAAAAAGTTTCTCCGATTAATTTAAAATAACAGTTCATGTTTTCAAAATTTTGGTTCTTTTTATTGCGTTTAGGTTTGCTTCTAAGGTACTTCATGTGAAAGAACAAATGACGAATTATATCCTTCGCAGATGCATATAAGGCGTATAGAGGAGTTTATTCGGGTTCGAATGCCAGACCTTCTACATAATAAGAGAGACTGATGCCACTGGATTACAAGCCACAAAATAATTTTGAGTTGGATTTAATTGGATTATATTTGGACTGTAGGATTCAATTAGGTTCAATTGAGTTTTGGATTGTAAATGAATGCAAAATAAATTGTGAATGGGTTAAAAATGTGTTGCAACTATGTCCAACCTAATAATTTATGTTTTTAATTATTACTATAAATTACATTTATATTTATTGAACTTTTAAAAGTCATTATTAACACTAAATTGAGTACATATTCATTCGTTAACACAATTGCAAAAGGTAGCCAAAAAAATTATTCTTAAAATAACTCGAAATAAATTGTAAAAAGAATATTTGCATTTTAAAATGCATTTAAAGTATTGGTATAATGATTGACGTGTATTGCTTTCAAAATGGACAAATAATTTGAAAGGCATTTAGTTTTGTCAATGTTCAAGGACTTCCAGAAGGTTCAAGTAAAGAAAAAAAGAAAATTTCTACATAAGAGTCTACTTATTTCTTTTTTTAAAGATAAATAATTTTAAATGGTGATAATCTCAGATGATTTTGTTACTATAGCCACCTATAAAGTCCAAAAGATATATTAGGAAAATAAGAAAACTTCAGAAATATAAGAAACATCAAATTTTAACATCCATACACTTGCACCGTTATATATACATTTTTTTTGAATTATTTTTTAACAGACTTCAAATTGTCATGATTATATATGTTTTATGTCACACTAAAATAATTTATTAAGTTCACACAAACCACTGAAGGAAGGGCATCAAGTTTTTGTTTGCAATCTTCATTTGACTAATTAGGTGGTGGCCTTCGCAATACAAAATTATGCATCTCGCTCTCTCTCTCTCTCTCTCTCAATCAAATTAGTGAAACTATATGTATCACCTAATGAAAGAGGACTAGGACCTTAAATAAAAAATATGTTAATATATTAAGAAATAATTCTCTAACTTTAAATATTATGAGTACTAAAAAAAATTTAAAATAAAAAATATGAATCCATTAAAATTAAATTACAAGTTAACTTTAATTTAATTTAATTTTAAGTGGTAAATGAGGATTTATAATAATTATTTAATGTCCAGTAAAATAAAGAAAAAATAATAATTTAACGAAAAAAGTATAAAAATATATTTAGTAAAAGAATATATATATATATATATATATATATAAATATTTGATTATTGGACCTATTCAAAACCAGTTCAATTTATATTGAACTCAATCCATTTCTAATATATGAATCTAAATTTATTTTGAACTCAACCCAACCAATTTATAGAAACAAACTTGGATAATTTCACACAAATAAAATTTATTTTTGATTTGCATGCATAATTGAGTATAAGAAATTATAATGATATCGTATTCCGTTATGAAAGTTATTGATCTTTCATTAATTAACATATGTGTACCTAATCATTAATTCAATTCTCATTTATAAACAGAAATAAAGTATAGGCAAATTAAAGAAAGTTATTCCATTTAGATTATTGTTGTTTCAATATATATATATATATATATTATATTTTTAATCATGTTTTGTGCCAAGCTGCACATCCTTAATATATATATATATATATATTGTATTTAAGATGGCCTAATTCTATAAGAAATATAAATTCTCGTCCTTAATTAATTATTAATTAAATCTACAATGTAGAACACATAGAATAATGATGATATCATATTATTGAAAAATATACTATAATATACTGTGAAAAAAAAAATGTATAATGCGTTTTTTTGAACTTCAATAGTTCAAGGGAGAGAGCAAACACTGGTACAGTAGTAATGCAGAGATAGTTGATTGTTGGGAAAGGCAAAATTGACATGACAGAAAAATCAGTTGAAAGTTAGGAAAGCAGGCATGACTCTAATCTACTATTACTCTATGATTGCTCTTACTTAACCATATCCTAAATCCAGAATCATTCTTTTTTGTCTTTAATTTCATCACATGATTTCTGCCCTACATAAACGCACACTCCAAACTCATACTTCCCCACTTTAATTTCCACTCCAAGAATGGCCGGAGGAGCAGATGCATTACAGCAAATCCCCCTACTCAACGTTGCAACAAACCAAGGTCCGCAAGTCGACGGAAGCGGCATTGTGATCGTCGGCCGGGAAACCATCCGCAGGCCCCGCGGCAGGCCCGCCGGTTCCAAGAACAAGCCCAAGCCCCCAATAATCATCACCAGGGACAGTGCCAACGCGCTAAAAGCGCACGCAATGGAAGTGACCTCCGGCTGTGATATAAGCGAATGCTTACTAAACTTTGCGCGTAGAAAACATCGAGGCATATGCGTGCTCAGCGGGACGGGTTGCGTGACCAATGTCACTTTGCGGCAGCCCTCCGTCGTGACGCTCCATGGCAGGTTCGAGATCCTGTCGTTGCTCGGCTCAATTCTGCCTCCGCCAGCCCCTCCAGGGGTCGGGGGCTTGACGATATATCTAGCCGGGGCTCAAGGGCAGGTTGTGGGTGGGAGTGTGGTGGGGGCACTCATTGCTTCGGGCCCTGTGGTGATTATGGCGGCAACTTTCATGAACGCCACTTTTGATCGTCTGCCATTGAATGAGGGTTATGATGATGATGATGATGGGATAGTTGGTACTCATCACCAGTGCCAGAACAATAGGCAGCGCCACCATGTTGATGTTCCTCATGAGGTGTATGGGATTCAACAGAATTTGATTACTAATGGTACTTCGGCCTCTGAGGGTTGTACTTGGGCACCGGGTAGGGCCCAGACAAAATCCTAGGTTGTTCATTAACGTATGATCGATCAGGCCTTAGGGCTTGGATCTGAGAGTTTTAATTATATGTAACTTTATACCTTTGGGCTTGGATTTGAAAGTTTTAATTATATGTAACTTTATTTCTTATCATGTCTTAATTCTTTCTTTCCTATTTAATGGTCTTGCTAATATAACTCACACTTTGTATTATGGGTTGGGTTGGGTCATTTTCTTAATAATGAGTTGGGTAAGGCTGGCCTCAATCATGAAATGTAGGTGACTAACATTAGTTATAATAAATTTAATTCGTGTGATATGTATCAACAGATCTATACTGTTCATTAATTGTAACCGGTAACTTGCTAAACATACTACATCAACCTACTACCTGTACAACCCTTGTATACAAGTTATCGTAGTGTTTGTTTAATTCAATTTGTAAGTGTAGGGAAAAATTGTCATTTTAGTCCTATAATTTAATTTTGTTCATTATTAGTCCCAAAGTAATGAAATTCAACATTTTTAGCCCAAATTTTGCAAACGTTTTAACACTTCTATTCCTCCTCCCAATTTTTTTGTCAAATTTTGGACAAAAAGTATTGTGAATTTATGAATCTTGCCCAAAATTTTATCTATTTATTTAAAAAAATGCAAAAAAATATTATTTAACCATGATTTATTAAAATTTGAAATTAAGCATTGTAAAAACTCTCTAAAAAAATATTGTAAAAAATTTCTGTCCCGGAGGATAGATTATCATGTGCCAGGTGTAAATAGGCAATGTCTAGCAGGATAGTCGACTTTGAGCTGGGGCACAATAATTTGGTACCTAGGCGCAAAGATATGTCCTGTGGACATTACACCTTACATGGGGGCGAAAAAATATGGCACCCCGATGCAAACATGTGTCCTGAAGGATAGTATATCTTGCATTGAGGCGCAAATATCTTGTGCCTCGACGCAAGGCAATGTCCAAGAAGACAGTATGTTTGCACTGGGGTGCAGCAATCCGGCGCCCCAAAGTAAAGTCGTATCCTGAGGACAATACATCTTGGGTTGGGGTGTTGCAATCTCGTGCCTCGGTGCAAAGATGTGTCTTGTAGGACAGCATACCTTGTGCTGGGGCGCAAATATTTTGTGCCTGAGCACCAGGCAATGTTTAGGAGATAGTACCTCAGCATAAATATCTAGTGCTCTAGCATAGATACCTGTCCTGATGTTCAATATACCATGTGCCTAGGCACAAGTATTTTGTGCCTTTACGCAAAGATGTGTCTTAGAGGATACTATATCCTGCATTGGGGCTCAAGATGCTTGTGGCTCGGTGTAATGCTAATCTCAAGGAGTATAGTAGCTTTGCGCTAGGGTGCGACTTGTTTGAGCTTCGACACAAGGAAATGTAACCCAAAATTATCCAAAAGTAGCTCTCACATTGGGGTGCTTTTATCCAAACTTATATTTAAATATATTATTTATATTATTCTCAATTTTGATCAATTTACAAATATTTTGAACTATTTTTATATGAAATATATAATGTATGTAACTTCAAAAATTCTAGATAATGCAATACATTGTAGCAAAATATGCAAACAAATGTACATGTGTAAGTTAAAATTTCATGAAAAATTAAGAAAAAATGGAGACCAATTAATTCTCAAAATTCATAATTGTTCCCGTATTTTAAATTAGCCTGAAAGTAATATACCTTTATATAAAAAAATAAAAAACTAGCAAAGGTGCGATACAGTGTCCTCACTCCATTTCCATCTTGAAGCTTATTCTTCTCTTGTCCATATCGATGTATTTAGCAACCAACATTGTTAAATCGCCTTCAACAACATCATATTTAGGTGTAGATTTTGCAGTTATCATTATGTACAATTTTGGTTGGAGACCACAGTTCACCTCATCATTGATATTTATCATTCCAATAAACTTCTCTATTGTATCTTTAGATGTCAAACATAGTGTTCGAAAAATCAGACCGTTCATTGAACAAAAATATTTACCAATTCATGATTCACTGGTTCAACCGTTGGTCAGACCGTAATTAAACCGCAATTGAACCATGACGTCATAATCATGAAATATATATTTATATTATATATGTTACTTAAAAATTAATAAAATACCAAAACATAAAATATAAAGAGCTCAAAAGATATTGTCCAATATTACAATCCAAATTTCACTATTTATATTATAAATAATCACAATAATTTAAATATATCAAGTCTAAAGTTTAAAATTGAGAGTGTATAAGTTAATTTTAAATTCTAAACTTTAAATTAAGGCTTATTTTTTCTTTTAGATAGCTTGTGAAGTGTATTTTAACCTTCAAACTTTGTATTTAAATCCAAAAAAAAATTAAAAAAATTAAAAATTAAATAAAAAAATCGATTCAGTTCAATTGAACCATGAACGGTTTAGCGATTCAACGGTCTGACAGGCCTGTTTGAATGATTTTTACAAAATATGATATATTTTTTTATTTTTTTGATTTTTTGAGAAAATCAAACCGATTCATCAGTCGGTTGATGATCCGATCGGTCCAACCGGCCAGTCCGGTCCAATTTTTTAAATAGTGGTCAAACATGTTGTGTTCATATTGAAAAGAATGTGCTCACATCCTCTATATGCCAGCAAGATATCCACCTTTATTCTATCAAAACAATGTAAGACAAAGGGCATCAAATTTGAGTAATAAACAAGATATATAACATGAACTTATTACTACTTGTAATGAACATACCTATTTTTAATACGATTTTCACCATAGCAACATATTTTCATTACTAAACTCTATCGTACTATCATTGACTTAGTTTTATTCAGCAAACGGGAGCAGGCATTTGGACAAATCATAATTGGACACACATATGATTCACAATCATAACTGTAAGTGACCAACTAGAGATTAGTAAAAGTAGTAAGTTATATTCCATATAATAAAATGAAAGAACTCATAAATTTCATTTGCATTTTGCATTCATATACTGGTTGTTTTGTTGTGGCATAATTTGAAGTTGCTGGGATTTAAAATAAGTCCATAAAGCATACTTAATGTTAGAGTCATCCCACTTGTCTAGCACTCGCCTGAGAAGTGAGATCTAAATCAACACACCAAAAAATGGGTTTAGAAAATTCAATATAGATGCGGAGAACAATATTATTCAAGTCACATAAATCATTACCGCCTATCCACTAAAGACCAGTGCTGCTTGTTTTCTCTTACTGCATCAAGTATGTCTGCAATTGTAACAACTTGTCTATTTATGTCAATTATTGCCACAAACTAGTGTCCACATAAGTCATTAATTGGGATTGTGATTGTTTTGCAATATAATGGTGGTCCTATGAAGCAACGATTATCTCCAAATACAACTGAATCAATTTTTTCATCAATGTATCCATCTTCCATAGCTAAGTTCTACAAAGACATGAGTGGCAAATATGTATATACTACATAGGTGCAGTGTATGAATATAACTAATTATCTATAATTTGAATTGATGAAAATATTGCTGGTAACTTCCAGTGAGGGACATGACCATCAAGGACTTTTGCTTCACATCAACATGTTTATGCAACAGTCAATAACCTAAATGACATGAATTTTGCGTTTAGATATTTTAAAAGATGCAAAAATAATTAAAATTATTTTGCTTTTAAAATTATGTGAGAAGTTTATAGAACTTACTACTCCAGAGATCTACTCCTTAGGCCTCAGGGTACTAATTTGTGCTCTAGTAAGAGTCCAATTACCATAATCCACTACAACATTGCTGTTCAATTGTAAATAGCATATGTTAAAAAAAATTCAAAGTAATGTAAAGTTGTATGTGATTATTTAAATATGATACACTCTTACTGACTTTTGTTGTCAAATAAATAATCTATGACTTCACTACTATTGTCACATCTGTCAACTTGCAATGCATGTAGTATATCTTCAATTTGTTCAGGTAAAGCATTTTCTAGTGGCATTAGTTCAGTGAGTTCTCAAAATTCAATGCTCATGCTGGTGGGGTCCGTCGAATCTCTTTAGTAGAATATGGTGGACAAAACATGCTTGGAGTTTGCATCCTTATTTCCTCATCAAAATTTTACCCCAAATTTATTTCTTCGTACACTGAAGTGTAGATAGTTGGGGGAAAAATTCCAAAATTGTTTGATGTCATTTGTCTTCCAACTTTATGCTTAACATTTGTGGCATGTTGGTGACGAGGATACGGATTTCAGATACAGATTCATTTAGCTGCATTATTTGATCTTTTGAAAAGTTACTACTATTAGTATGATTGCAATTGATACTATTGCACATAAATCGAGTGATATCATTCTCAATTGAAGTTACTCTTTTATTGAGTTTGGATAGCTGCTCCGATAAGAATAAGTTTACTCTAGCTTGATAGCTTTGATGTCTAAAACCTGTGACATCTAAGGACACATTTGGATTGGCACCTTGGTAAGGAATTCTAGGCTTTTCCTCAACTAACCAAAAAACATTAGCCATGAGCTATGGTGATTCAGAGTTATTTCTAATGATAATTATATAAGAAAATGGAATTGCAAATTGGTTCGTGAAGTTTGAATGTCTTTACTTGATTCTTGGTGCATATGAGATGCTTGTTTGCTATTGCATTTTGGAGCACAAACTTCTTTAGTTATCTCCTAAATCTAATACAAAATTAGTTATTTAAAAAGGGTTTGAACAATAAATAAATCACGACATGCATATACTATTGTTGTGTATACCTTAAGGTTAGTTGGGCCACCTTTAGCTCGGAAGACCTTTACTGTAACAACCACATCTTGTTGGGATCATTACTCCACAAGTTTTTATTGAGATTTAATTTTTGTTTGAGTTTTAGACATGCTTGATACAACATTGACAAGAATACCAACTGTAGACATCAATAGTGTGCTCAACAATTAATTATTTAGTATAAAAAATTAAGAATGTAGAAAAAAGAAATTACTCTCAGATGCTAACCTACAATAGTAAAATACATCCAAAGATATATGTATGCTTTTTTTTTCTTTGTACTTTCTAACTACTTCAACAAGCTTATCAATAACCAATTGAGCCCAATTATATGAGCTAATTGTGTCAATATCAACCAAACTTTCTAGATTTTCCAAGTTAATCGTTCCACATGAACCCAGGAAAAAGACGGTGTTAAACAACAACATCATGTATTGAACCTTGAACATTAAACCATTGTTGTGACAATTTTTTGTGGTTGCACAACTATTCCACGGTTATGGGCTTACTTTTTTGTTCAAATATTGAACCATATAATATGTAATCATTCAAAGTATCTCAAGGAATTGAAATAGAATCGACAATATGCAGAATACCAAATTTCACATGGACAATATCTGGTGTGATCACTAGTTCCATACTGTGGAGGGTCAACTTGCGTGTTTCGAGATCAAAGTAAGAAATAATCCACGACAACAAATTATTTTCCAATGATCTTATTTGAAGCCTCGTCATGGCCCAAAAACCCATTGGTTGTACTGCTTCACGTTGTGTAATTGTTAATCTACTATCCTTTTGGACAATAGAACTCATCCTCCCATCGTTGGATGTGTACATCATATAGGAAATGTTTAATTTAAGGTAAGATCAATGTTATTAATGGGGCATGGGGAAATTTTGCATTGTGTAAATTGATACATTTTATGTGGGACAATTTTTGTTTAATATAAGTTAATGTTAGAAATTAAAAAATTTGGACAGCTGATAAAGAGAATTTATCTGATCATATGAGTCACAAGACAACAAAACTAAATACTTTTTAATTATTTGTACTTAAGTCTTATATGATGTTAGAGTTGAGGGCATTAAGTCAATTTATATATTATTCCCCTCTTCTTTCATACAACTAGACATTTTATATTTGGTTAATTTGAACTTTGTCGCTTTTTTTTAATAATAATAATTCATGTAAGAAGAAAGAAATAGTTAACATTCAAATTAATTTGGCCTCAAAGTGAAACAATATCAACATGATAGATACTTGACCAAAAAAAGAAAACAATAGAAAATATATATAGAAATTGCACAGAGAAAAGAAAAAAGATTTAAAATAGGCTCTAGGTCAATCGTTAGCATCTTTATCCTCATTAACCTCTGGGAGTAGAATTGTAGCATTAGGAACATTAAGCGTGGTGATAGTAGAAAAGTAGGCCACTCTTCAGATGGAATATTATGATATCGCGCCAACGTTGTATACTATTGTTGTTGAGTAGTTGTTGAGTTGCAAGACATGCTTGCCGATGCTTCTCAACAGCCCGACAGAGTCCCTCTATGGCCTACTAGTTAGATAGTACCTGTGTAAACATGTTTTCCCACATATCAAGATGTTGTGAGTTGGTTTGATGTTGATTATGAGGAACGGGATCCTTCGAAAAAGGTTGTAGGTCTAGATTAATTTGTAGTCAAGAACAATGGAGTCAGGATAGAGTAGTTCCTCACTATGATCCCATTTAACCCTTGTAGCAGCACATAATTTTGTAATGAGATTGGAAAATAGTAAACTATTTTGAGAGCTTTTGGGCGCACAATGATGTATCATAGAATTAATCAATAATTCAATAACAATAGGAATCTTTTCTAAGATAGCATAGATTATTATAGCCCTCCCCTGAATAACATCACTAAGGTGGGAGCTAGGTAACATCTGTGTAGAAACAAGCTTGAACCACCATATGCTCTCATTGTTTAATTTGGATGATTTGAAATATCAAAGTTGATTATTAGTTCCTATAGTCCATGCCACTGATTGCTCACAAATACGTTCCACCACTCTATCAATAGATGCCTTAGTCTCTATAAAATGGTGATATTCATCATCATTATCAATGCAGGGTGTCTCAAAACAATTATTAATAACCTTATGTGAAATAGGTACTTGACAACATTGAACAAAAATGTCATCTCTATTTGTGAACTGAAGATTAGCGTAAAACTCTCTTACGATTAATCTGACTGCTACAGAGAAAGTTACAACAAATTTAAATCAACTTCTTCTTTCTATGATTTGGCGTTTGAAAGGATAGTAGCTCCTGTTGTCCTTTATCCCTCTCTTCTTCGCAAAAGATTGGTCCTTATTAACTTTTGAATAAAGCTTCTATGCTTCAGCTGAAATAAAATGATTACCATTAAATGCTGCTATTCTACTACTTGATGCCTCATTTTTACTTCTCTTTCTACTAGCTTTGGGTGCCATTATAAATTAGACATCCAAACTCCAAGTGACTGCCAAGAGCAACAAAAATCAACATCAATACTATGATATCTCCACTATTTAATAGCACAAGCTCAACAACCCCCATTTTAAAAGCAAATATTAAATTATAAATACTTCAACAAAATTTCCAATTAACAAAACAATATTGCACAAGTTTTAACTCCATTAAGAAATAATATAGCAATATTTCGTCAATTGCACTTGAGCATCCAAATATCAAAACATGTCAACACAATAATTTTAAGATAAACTCAACAATAAATTTACACCCTACACTAAGTATCAACTCTATTAAGAAAGCAAGAAACATTGTGACGATTACAACTAATAAATTTTTAAATATAACTCTTCACCTTATAATTAACAAAATTTTATCAACTAATCTTGTGCCCAACAAGTTCTAAACTAATAAATCAACAACCAACACAACCTATAAAAGAAAACTTATAGCAAAATGCTCAATATTATCATCTAAATATTAAAGATTACCACCCAAATAATCAACAAGATACTTCACAAATCTTTCTATCTAGAACCCCTTAAATTTTTTTTGACATACCTATCATAGAAGCATACAGTTTTAAATAAATATGTTTACCTTAAAGTACAAATGCAAACATAACAAGTTTCATAAAATAAATTAACATACCAAAAATTACCCACAATGGTAAATAAGGTTGGTCGCTGGTCAAGTGGCGATCATAGGAAAAAATGGTAGAAGTCGGTGGTGTGGTGTAGTGGTGGTAGGCTTGTTGGTGGGTGAATAGTAGATTGAAGAGAAGGGAAAAGAAAAACTTGAGAGAAGAAAAGGGGAAGGAAAGAGGAAGAGGGAGAGAGAGAGAATCGATCAAGTGGCGGTTGCCAGAAAAAAAAGGTAGAAGTGTGTATAGGCGGTGGGTTTGTTGGTGGAAAGAGAGAAAGAATGGCAGGGAAAGAGAAAGAGAGATAGAAGAGGGGGAATAAGGAGAAAGAACCTTGGGTGGTGGGTTTGTAACCATTGATTGTTGTTGTGTTGGGGTGCAAGAAATGTGTGCCCCAGTGCAAGAAATCTACAAGACTTGTCTAGGGTAATGGCTCGTGCATGGAGTGCACACACTCCACGCCCTTGCACACAATTAGCAGAATCTTTGCGCTGGAGTGCAAGATTTTTGAGTCCTAGCACAAGAGGTGTCCATTTTGACACATCACTAGATGTGTAACTTGCATGTAGAGGCGCATACGAAGTTTGACCCCACTCACGATGCTTCTTTTTTATCCTTGTCGAGGGTAGATTGTGCCTACCACTTAAAAGCAAGCTCATTAAGCTCAAGCTCAAGATTGAGCTTGTAATTTTTTCTGAACTCGACTTATTTACTCCCCCATTTTTAAAGGCTCGAGCTTGAGTTCAAAATACTGAGCTCAAACTCACCTCATCAAAAAAATCTAAATTATATAAAAATATTAAATTATTAATATATCATACTTATTTAATAATAATTAATAAAATAATTTAAATTATAATTATAAATAAAATATATATTAAATTATAATATATATTATAATAATTACTATAGTGATTTAAATTATAATATATTATAATTATTGATAAAATATTATATTATTAATATATTATAATTATTTAATCATATACAATAAATATTTAAAATTGTAAAAAAGGAAAATAATAAATATATATTAATTATTTTAATTAATATATAATAAATATTTAAAATTATAAAAAAGTAAATTATTAATATATTTAATTATTTAATTAATATATAAAAAATATTTAAAAGTCAAAAAAAGCGCATGAGCCGGCTTATGAGTTTTCGAACAACTAAAGTAATGTTCAATCTCGGCTCATGTTAAAGCTTGAGCTATAATCGAGCCGATTCATGAGGCTCATGAACCTGCTCGACTCATCTTACATCTCTATACGAGCATAAAAATGACATCTTGCACTTGGGGGCGCATGTTGTGAGCAACTGATTGACTTGGTGAGGCATCTTAATAGATGCCTCATGTGCATATGCCTTATGCCACAGTGCACACTCTACCCTTAACTCTCATCCATTTTTTTTTGTTTTTTTCAAAAAATTGATAATATAATGTCTTAATGGGATAGGAATTCTAAGCTTATTTTTCTACCTTGCCAAAAAAAAATAAAAAATAAAAAGAAGACAAAAAAAATATTAAATTGATAATGAAAGTAATGGAAAAAATGAAAGAAATAATTCACAAAAAAAACTACAAGAATGGAACTAAATTAATCAATTTTAACAACTACAGAATTTTTAACACATAGAGACAACAGTGTTAATGATTAATGAACCTAATATATTACAAACCAAATAGAAAAATGACAAGTGAAGATAATTTGAGAAAAAATTAAATGAGGAAGAAGTTAATTCCATTACAAGATTTTATGATTTAAAGAGAATTCAATTAAAAAAAAAGTGCAATTTTGCAAATACACAAGGTTCCAATAAATCCAAGCAATTCTAATTTACATCAAGGACTAGCAGAATATGACATTAAGCAATAAGCAAATGAATATCCAATGTGAACAGGACAGATTTCATGTGGCAACATTATCAACTGGTTGAGGAACCATCATTATTATTCTCATTCGGTGCATCATTTGGTCCACCTCTTTCAACTTCATTTTGTGGCATCTTTCTATCTTGATGCTCATCAACCACTTGAGCATGCATGTTGCAATGATGTCCTACCTTTTTTCCCCAGCTTCCTACCTTACATTTATCTTCTCCTTGAATTGGATTGATACACGTAGTAGCTTTATAGCCAAATTGACCGTTAAAAGAATTCATAAATCAAAATTAAAAACCACATACACAAAACTAACGACATTATGGCAAACAACAAAGTTCTAGATGAACAACGAACGAATATGTCCATGACATATTATATAAACATTTACCCACATTGACTGCAGATCGGATGTCGTGCTTCAGGTGCTCCTTGGGATGGAACTTGTTTTGGATCACACAAGTCATACAATGGTTTAACTTTACTTGATTCATCATCAATACCTTTTTTTACAGTTTTTGGCATTAACAACAACCTCAGAACTCATATCCGCTTTTTTCTTAGCAAATTCTACAGCAAGCCGCAATCACTTAGAATATTTCATAGTTGCCATCTCAAATTAAGAAGCTTGCAAGCACAAATTTAAGGCCTCCTTATGCAACCTAACAAATCTTAAATGTTGTGGCTCTTCATCTGGACAAGGTATATGGAAAATACCACTCAACTTTGTGCCAATAGAAGCGGTCCACCTCTTATTTACACATGCTGTAGGAAATATTGTCTTACCCAAATATTTTAATGATGAAAATATGTGCCTACATGGAAAATCTTCAGACTCCAATATGCGACACTCATATTAAAATTGGCCAGCTAGCTAATTAATAGAAACCAAGCAACTACGAGCCCCAACTTTATCATTGTGACCAAACCTAAAGGAATAAACACTGGCCGCTTTTTCAATTGACTCCTCTAGTATAAGTCCTTGCTCTTCAAAAATCTCTTCTAGCATAAAAGCAAATGCTTTATTTGTATAAATAGATACAACTTTCCTTTTTAGTTTCTGCAAAGCAATACCTTTAATTACTGGCGTTGACCTCTCTACATCTTTTTGATTCTCAAAGAATTTTGTTCTCAATATGCTAATTGTATTGTGGTAATGCTTCAACCACTCTATAATCTTGAATCCTGATTGCTAGACAATTTAAATAATGAATTTAATAACTCAACCCTCTTAGTGGTTCTCATCATTCCCATGAAATGACCTCAGCAGTGCGCCTTACTACATAATTCTTTTTCCTATATATGTTGATTACCTAAGGATGGTTTGCAACACTATGCTTTTCAATCAAACACAACCAATCCGCCTCAAACTCCTCCTATGAGTAGTTCTTTTTCAGTAAAACACCAAAATCAAGCGTAAATTGTGGGATCTTAACATTGTTCATTGCATTACACTCAAGAAGCAAACTGCATATTCTATGTTTAGCATTTGGGAATTCTAGCTCAATCACTAGTCGCATAAAAGTATCTTGATCAATTAGGATAGACTTAGGGGATTGTCCACCTATAGCTTTAAGAAACTCCTGCACACACCATTGATAAGAATTCATAGTCTCATCGAATAACAATGCACCACCAAATACACAAGTACTGAGGTGGTTGTTCACACCACAAAATAATACGATCGATACGTATTTATTTTATACGCACTATCAAATACCAACACATCACCAAACAATCTATACTTTGCACGAGACATGCCATTGGTCAAAAACAACCTTGCAAGTGCTTTTTCTTTATCAACTGTATAGCTATAAAACAAGTCTTTATCATGTGACTTTAAAGCCTCAAGCCAAGTTAAAGCCATATTGACATCTCTTGATCAGATCTTTTCTATTCGCTCTTTATTAATATGATTGCAGAAATCTTTGTGCCTAAAGGGAAGCTTTCCGGGACCACCCTCAAAATGCTCTAAAAAATCTATTGCCTTGCTAGCCTTAATACCAGATTAAGTCATACAACCCAACAGTGACTTTGCAAGGGTTCTAATACACCTATGTAGTTTAAAAATGTAATCATAACGAAAACATTGATAGCACACAAATATTCCAATAAATACTCTAGAAACTACAATTGGGGCATAATATATGTTGTAGTTCTTTCTATAGCCAGCATACCTATTAACTTTCAAAGCGTGTGTAGTCTCTGGTATCTCAAAAGGATGGTTGTGATGTGGATTGAAATCTGTGACTTTATATAGGCCATCAGTAATGTCGTGTGCAAAACGAATATGGGTTTCACACTTACATCTTGTTTTAGGCTTTGGCTTGTGCAGTTGTTTTTATCTTTTTTGGGAGGTGCTTGAATCCTGCTTTAGAGTAGACAAATTCTTTATTTTCACAATACCATTACCCTTCTTGTCCATGTGGGATTTTCGAACATTAAATCCCATTGTAGTGGCATAGTCTATGTAGAATTTATTAGCCTCCTTCACTTTTTCAAAAGATAATTGCAAGATTGTTGAGGGGTCTTTCCAGTGAGATGCAAAGTCGAATGTCTACCTTGCATCTTCATTCAAATTTAAATTGTCATTTCCTTTGTTGTTGGCAATTGGGGCAAGCATACAACTCTCTTGCTCCTCTTCACCAAATTCATGCGATTCTTCCAAATAAGAATCAACCACAAACATTGTGCAACTACTACAAATCAAGACATTTAACACACTTAAATAATGCAAACACCAACGATCAACAAACAAAATAGGATATAATTTTATTTCTTGCAATATATTCTAATTGATATGGAGGCATGATTGCCTTTATTAAAACTTTGGAATTTGATGTTTCTCATATGTCCCAGTGAATTTTGCTCCAAAATTATGGTCTTTATCTCTTCAATTTATACAAAAATTCACAAATCAAAATTATATTTTCCAAACTAAGTAGCCAACTTGAATCACAATAAAGATGCAATACCAAATAATAATCTAAAATTTCCAGAAAACTCTATGCAACAATCATACTCAATAATACAGTTTTTCCTCATAATACAGATTGTGTTGGAAGATATCAGAAAAGGTTACCTGAAAGCAATTCAATGTCATTGCCCTCTGATGCCCATCAATTCTCTGCAAGTTTCATAAAATGAAATCTTAGTTATGTTCTTTAAATTAAATATTGACGTTAATTTTAATAGAACTGAGAATTTGGGGCTGTTTGATCTCTAGTAAATGAAATGACAATTTGGAGCATAGAGAAAAGCTTCAATTCTAGGGTTCAAATAGCAGTAAATTAAAAAGGAAAAGAGATAAATAGGGAACATGTTCACAAGGTTAGAAATTAAAAACAAAAAAAAAAAGGAAAAAGGGCAAAAATGAGAAAATAAAAGGAGGAAAATGGAGACTAAAAAAATAATGTCTAATTATTAGTATTTATTTATTATTTAAAGTATTTTATAACCCCAATAATACTTTTTTGGTATTTTACTTTTATTTTTATTTTTAATGAGAAAGCCACCAATGCCTGTCTTGTTTATTCATTTCAAAAAATTGTACACTATAAATCAATAAAATGCCAAAGTTGGAAATAAAGTGAACTTTTCCCTTGCAAAATATAGAAGTTGGAAATAAGGTGGACTCTTCCCTTACAAAATATAACTAATGAAAAATTCCAATTCTATATCTAACTATACACTTAATTTAGGTAAAATTTGAAAATTGGCCCCCATCATTATACCCCATTAGCAAAAGTTGACTTCAACTTTTTGAGCCACATAATTGTTATGTCATCTTTAAAAATTTGGTAATATTAGGATAAATTGGACCCAGAACTCATTAGTGAGTGGCTCGAGCTTGCTTGGTAGTTGATTTGGTGCTGCACGGTACCCTATCAATCCACACTCTCTTATGTGCATATGGTTTGGCAACTCCTCCTCCCACGTGGTCGTAGAATTTAAACTTGGATGAAAAAATAAAAGGGCAAGGAGGCATTCAACTCAACATTAAGAAAATTACCTATAATTGTTCATGCCCAAATCAAAATTTATTACATATTATAAAGAAAAATTCAAAATTACATATTACAATTAGAATACCAACTACCCTCAAATTTATAAAAATTTATTTGATACAAATTTATTATCTAAAATATTTTATGAATCTTCTTTATAACTTTAAACTATATTATCTTAATAATTTTGGATTACATATTTAATAATTTTAAAGTAGTACAAGTATCAAAATTTAATTTAATTTAATTAAGAAATCAATAAAAAAATAAAAAAAATAAAAATATACTCTTCATTATTATTTTTGTCCGCATCATGAAATTAAATAAAATTTGAGTGCTTAAAAGATTTAAAAATTACACATTAGAATTAAAATACCAAATATCCTCCAAATTTATAATAAATTACCTTAACTTTTTTTTTTAACAAATATAATTTATAACTTTGAAGTATATAATCGTACTAATTTTGGATTACATATTTAATAATTTTGAAGTAGTAAACACATATAAAATAATTTAATTTAGTTTAATTTAATTAAGGCATAAAATAATAAAAATAAAAAATGTAAATCTCTAAATCTATCATCTTACACAATATAATTTTAATAATATAAACTATACATTCAATAATATCTAAAATAATTTAATTAATTTTAGATATTATTTATTTATTAATTAAATTGAAAATTAAAAATTAAAAATCTATGTTCTGAACCACATAATCTAAATTACCTAATAATACTAAACTCTATAATATATCTAAATTTTTTTAATTCAATTTAAATAATTTTATTTATTAATTTAAATAATAATAGATTGTATATATTAATTATTATTATTATTATTTAAAAAAATACCCTAGTACCCCTCACCCCACCTCATCCCACTCCTAAATAGCTGCTGGCCAGTTGCTATTTAGCCCAGACGGCCACATGGCCAGTGGCCCCCCTCCCCCAAAATTGCTACTGGCCGCAACTATTGGCGAATCCCTTCTATGGCCAACTTAGCGCTGGTTATGGCAGTCTGGGTGGAGGGGTAGGTGTGTGTATATATATATATCTTATATTTCTAAAATATTTTTATGTATTTAAAATAAATATGGAGGATATATATTTTATGTTTTTTTATATGTAAATTTACTTTAATTGTTTTATGTTTATTTTCATTCTTCAAGTTTTAGGCATTTTTATTTGTGTTATTTCTTCTTTTTGATTTTTTATATATAAATTATGTTGACATATCATATATCATGCAAGAAAAATATGACACTTTTGATAACAAGACACAAACAAAAATATTTTATTCTAATAATAACAATAAATTATATTGTATAGCAATAACTTATTATTTATTGTAGAAAAGTTAAAAAAGTACATTTGTCACAATTTTAAAATATGACGAACGTTGGTTACCTACATGAATGATTGATGCTATAACACCCCAAATGAGTTTAGCGATAAAAGGCGGGGCCCAACTCTTGAGTTCTATTGACGTTCTTTAAATCACTGATCACTGGCAGAGGCTGTTTGGCTTGCCCATGACTGATAAATCACTTCATCCATTCAGCACACTTATAGGCCCAAATGATTTCTTTTTCCCATCAATCTTGAGACTTGGCAAATCCAAATCTTGTCTTACATGTCTGCCCAAATGGTTTTGTGAAAAGGTGCTGCACACGTGGGGAAAACTCATACCATCACTTCAGCAATTAATACGAAGTTGATTGATTATGAGTTACGTAATGTGCCAAAATATACATAATAATATGAAATATTTATATATATATTATTATATATTCATGCATAATCCAGCTATTTGAGTTAGTAGGTGGCAAGTTGGGTGGTCTCGTACGTGTGATTGATTGCAGTACGAGATGCAATGATTATTTTTTAAATAATCGAAAGTTATTTTTGACTGACAACTAAAAAGTGATCCTATTTCTTTTTATTAATGATAATATTAATGGTGCCATTAATAATAACCAAAATGATAATAATGATACTTAATAAGAACCAACGAAAATTGGGTAGAGTTCAAGAATATTGTAATGGCTCACTAACAAGTTACTCTTTAAATTGTAAAATTTTGAGTTTTGTTTATATAATTCAATTGTCTTATTTTCACCTCATAAACTCTAAAACATAAGTGAATTGATTGTTGAAATCCACATGTATTATAGATAGTACTTAATTTTTCATATGGGCCAACTTAATGTACAGGTGCTTGCGCTTCATCACAAAATACTTGTTTTGAAAAAAATTAATATATCAAATTTAATTGAATTGTTAATGATGCAAATTGTATCAACATGGCATGATGCTACTCTACTATCTATATTTGTTAGTCGCAAGAGAATGGGAAAACATTTTTTGGGGATCCTTCTGTTATTTTTTTCACTAATTATAATTAAATTCTTTTTCAAGTCCTAATAAAGCCACCAACTTATATGATAAGAAAATAGGAAATTTGTATTTGTATTGCTTTTGTGGTAAACCTAAACCAGTTTGCATGGTCACATTAGCATTGAGTTGTACTATGGCCCTCTTAAATTAAGTACATTTTGTTGAGACAATTAGACTTTTATAAATATGATGGAAAAGGGAGACATATCATGTTCTTGCGAATACTTCGTTAAGCATAGGGAGATTGGATGTACACATTTTCTTCGTTCTGCTACTTTTTTTATTCTTACCAACTTCCTTGGAGAAAACAATATTTTGTTTCATATGTCTTTTGATTTACGATTATGAAAAAATATTAAAGATTTTATATATAGTTTGGTCATCAAGATTATCAATTTGTAGGATTGAAAATTTTTTGGCCATCAGTAATAAGCCCAATTGTATAACTAAAGAAGGGCAGGTCGGATATTCACCTTATTTTAGAAGTTGTTTGGCTAACTTTATTTATAAAATTATATAAGCTCCTACATCTTATAATACATTTTTGGAGTTGGATCGTTTTTGTAAAATAAGTTATTGATAAATTTGGATAAAATAAAATCTTAAAGTTTGTAAAATGTTAGTAATGATAATTTTGTAGTTAAAATGATTAAAACTAAATGAAATTATTAAGTTAGGATCTTCTTACAAAAAAAATTACCAAATACTTTCTCACATTTTATAATATCTTAGCTATCTTATCAAATATTTTAAAGAGCTTAAACTCACCCAAACACACTCTTAATATAACAAAAGATGTCATCTAAATATATGATATTATGGATATTATTTTCATCGTAACTAATAATTGTTATTCTCCAAGAGATGGGAATGGGGCCCTTTAAGCATAGGACCACTTCAAAATTTGACGCAAACAAAAATTAGGATGTTGAGAATGAATTGGTACACAATATGTTGTAGTGAAAACAAATATACTTATGTTTGCACCGAAAATGCTGTCTGGATTAGAATTTTTATTTCTTTTAATCTAGATTAGAATCTTACACTTGAAAAAAATGAAGAAAAAAAAATAATCAGAAAAAGTTAAACAGCGTGGTGCCCGGGATTTAGGTATTAAAGTAGATGCCAAAGGACACAAATATGTCGTAAGGTCATATATTATATAGTACAAGAAACGAAACCCAACATCACCTTCGCCTAGGTTGCTGTGACACTTCACCTACCTAACTAGGAATCCTCGCAATGTCCTCGTCATTTTGTTCTCTTTGCGGCAAATTTAATTTATCACATGTTTTTCTTGTGTTGGAGATAGCGTTCACCAATGAGAACATGTTGCCGACTCACCACGTGATATTTGGATTTGTTTATAGTAAACAATTAATTAATTAGTTGGATTAATTAGGTTAATTGAATTAATTTATTAGATAAATCTATTTTATACTGAAGCATCTGAAATATAATTGCAATTCATATGATCTTTTCCTATTTAAAAATAGAAATACACTTTCATTGTGTGATATTGGAATTTACCTATAGTTACTATTTAAAAGATTCATATGCCACTAATTAATCTCATTAAAAAATAAATTAAAACTCTTTATTATAAAAATAACGAGTTCATAAATTACTACAAAAAATGAAATCCAACCGTAGGAAAAAATTCAAAAACTTATAAGAGAGGTCATATATGTTGGACTTGTATATTCTAGGACAATCCAATCCCACGTTGAACACATTATCGGGATATTATATAACAAGGAATCTAGTCAAAATTTCATTGATTTATGAGACAACATAGACGTTGATTATCCATGCGAAAGCACTTTTACAAGATTCGTTTTTGGGGTAGGTGGGATCAATTTGTTTATTGTGTTGCCGACAGTATCATTCACTGTGATTGTATTGACAAAGCTAGCACATTAATTAAGAACAAAAAACACGTAACTTAACTAATGCAAATTTATATCATTTGCCTATGCATAAAAATATTTACCATGCAGGATGCTAAAAGGCTTAGAATATTCCGAATTAATAATTATAATAAATTAAATGAATGATCGTAATTGTTTAAAACTTTCAAGCATGAATATGTTTCACAAGTCATCACCATAGAAATTAAATCACGACACTTAACACTTAATTGAGATGTAAAAATTTGTCCTATATATGAAGTTAACAATGTTTTCATAATGTTTGAATATTGTTGTTCTTAACATATAATCCACGCTGATTATAAGTGACGTGCTAATTCTTTCAAGTGAAAGTCCATTTCCCCGCAACCTAGGAAAACACGCCATGATAAGTGGCTTTCTTATCAATTACAGTCGTATCCAACTTAGAAAAAATGAATTCCACTAAACCAAATGGGAAAAGTCCTTTCCCATTGTTTTTCATTCCAATCCTACTTTATCAATGAAATTCCCTCTAATAATTAGTTGCACTATTAGTGCTTTAAAACGACAGTAGTTTGATATGCAGACAGAAATCATGCACAATAGTTTTTTTGTTTAAACTATTTTAATCTCAACCTTAGCACATGGATCTTTAAATATATCATTTATTTAATCAGTTGAGATCCGCACAGGTATGGTTGAATGGATGATTGGTGCATGCGTACCTGCTCGGTTTACGCAACTTCACGGTATAGGTTAAAAGATCCACGGTATAGGTTAAATTAATAGGTTACACAATGAAAATTTAAAATTCTATAAATTATTAATATTCTAAAGTAAAATAAAATAGGGCCATTGCCCCGTCACGAAGAAACTTCTCTTAATTAGAATAAAATTCATTAGTCAAGTGATTAATTTATTCAATCGCATCGTCTTTATATATATATATATAAATATATTCTTAGAATGAATGTACGTTTAAATTAATATATATATATATATATTGTTGATTGATTAGTTAATTCAATAACATTGTCTTCATATATATAAGTATGAGTTTAAAAATTCGAATCCTAAAATTTTTTAATAAATTCATATATATATATATATATATATAGAAAAAGAAAAAAGAAAAAAGAAAAAAAATTCACCGCACCATGGCCCGCAACGCCATTGGTAAATTAACAAGTGTTTTAGGTTATCACATTCTAAATTTGTCCTCTTCTACTTTAATAAAGCCAGAAGATGATAAACGCATAGTGAAATGAGATTAAATGGTGGTGCATTTTCTGAAGATTGCCCATAGAAATGATACCGAAAGACTCATGGTATCTAACGAACCTGACATTCATGCTATGCACGCAAAACTTTTCTGTTATTACAAGAAAAGAAATAAATCGATGACAATATATTAAATGACTGAAAAGATTATCAAAAATAATATATATTAAGAGATAAAATTTTAACTTTTTTATGATAATAATTTTTATAAATTTAATAATAAAATAATTATATACAGTCATCATTATTAATAATTAACAATGCATGTACAATAATAATAAAAATTTATTAAGAAAATGTGCGAATCAATTTTGATTTGTATGTATGCGCTTCGTCATCAGTCTGCACCGTTAACACAACAGACGAAGCATTTGGAATCTTCCAACTAATCCCGTGTCAATAATATATAGTTAAAAACCTCAATTATAGTGATTGAAAATCTCAAAAATCCTGAAAATAATAATTTAACCAGGCCGTACACTTTTAATTTAAGAAGGTCAGGAAAAAATTTATCAGAAGAAATTTATTTACAATTGCTCCTAAAAATATTTTAGAAAAATATATTCACCACTGTACCTACCTGAAAAATAATTATTATTAAACAAAACTGTGAGAAATAATAATAGTTTAATTTAGTTTTTTGTAATAGTGATGGATGACTTCTATATATATATATATATCGTATTTAAAAAGAACTGTTATACTAATTAATGATCTCTCTCTCTTTTTAAATTATAAAATTGAGAAAAAAAAAATAAAAAATAAAAACTGATATGACCTGAAGTTTCATTAACACTACCTATTTCAAGTTCGATTACTATTGAATAATTTGGGTTAGGGGACTGATTAAAAATTAAATTATCTTTTCACAAACAATGTAAAAGTATAACTATTACATTTGAATGATAATTCAACAGCATACATAATAGATAAAACCACGTGCTCTGATAATATTAGAAGTGAAGTGCCTTAATTTGAATATAGACTCATTCTTAGTCAATTACCTCGTACAAATGAATAATTGAGTGACAACGCCAAGTAATCGAAAATTTCAAACATGCGATCAGCCTGCAGGACCAAATCCCAATTGGCCTATAAATATATGACGTTGGGTCTTCCTTCATGCAATATTCCTCGCATATATCCCATTCCTTTAGTAACTAATATTACTGCTCGAAAGTGCTCTTTCAGTTTTCGCAACTTGTGCAATGGCCAACAACCAGAACAACCCCGCCGCTGGTCAGGTGATGTCGAGGTACGACGGCAAAAGGCTGACCCGCCACGACTTTCCCGAAGATTTTGTCTTTGGTGCTGCTACTTCTGCATATCAGGTGATTATATGAGTTTAAAGTATAACTAATCATGGTTTAATTAAGCTGGAGGATGGAGATGCTTAGGAAATGTCCAGTTGTGTTTTCTCAAAACAAATTTATTTTTGACAATATATGGCCAATTATACACTCATTTTGGCTCCAAAATGAACCAGTGCAAGTCCTCAAAATGCTCTCTGTTTTTCCCCACTTTTTTTTTGAAAAAAAAAACCCAAAAAAAACGCCATGAGTCACGTATACATGCATATATATCATTATTGTTTATAAAATAAAAAATATATTCAATTCTATTTCATTCCAAATATCCAACAAAAAAATATTAATTTACTTCTTTTTCTCCCAAAATATAAACAAATATATCAAGACTCCCTAAATATTTTATACCTATTTCTTCTCAAACATAAACAAAAATCTATCACATTCTCCAATATCTTTTTTACATTCCCAACTCTATTGCTAGAATTTATTTTTCCAAAACATACAATAAAAACATCTCCAAAACATAGCCAAACACTTCCTTAACTTTTCTGTTGATTATTTTTGTTTCAAGGTGGAAGGTGGTTATGCTCAGGATGGTAGATCCCTGAGTAATTGGGATGTTTTCGGCCTACAAAGGCCGGGTAAAGTTGCCGACGGCAGCAATGGGTTGGTTGCTATAGATCACTATAATAAATTCCAGGTAATATATTAATTTAACATGAAGCTGCTGCCTCTAGGGTGGATTGGATTATTTGTATATTAGTTGGTTATGGCACAGCAGAATTCCACAGTACTCTACTACTCTTGGACGTTGGATTTTGGCTAATGTATATTTCATACATTGCAGGAAGATGTGGCTTTGATGAAAAAATTGGGCATAGATGCTTATAGGTTTTCAATTGCATGGTCCAGAGTATTACCAGGTATATATAATTATCCATATGATACTCTATAAAAGTGGATGAAAAGAATTTCTTGGCATTACAGCATATATCTCACGATCAGTCTTAATTGAGTTACTGATATTTGTACATTAGGTGGAAGATTGAGCCGTGGTGTAAACAGAGATGGTGTCAAGTTCTATAATGATCTCATTGACTTGTTGCTTTCTCAAGGTTAATACTCTTTTTGGTTTATTAATTTTGCTAGAGAGTTCATACACACACACACAGACACACACGCATATATATCGCTTTAGCAAAATCATTCGTGACATCATATTTTCTTAATTCTTTGCTCAGGAATTGAACCTTATGTAACCATCTTCCACTTTGATATTCCCCAATGCTTGCAAGATGAGTATGGTGGCTTCTTGAGCCCTAAAATTGTGTAAGTAACTCAATCTTGAATTCTTTTATTATGTATAGAACTATTAGAAAGGATTTAAGGAAAATGTAAATACTTGTAATAATTAAAATTGACAGCAAATGTGTACCTTTCTGCACATTTGCGTATGGTTTTTGGTGAATCTCAAAGCTTGAGATAATGATCATCGCATGCATAAGACTTGGTTGTCTGCATTAATGAAGAAGGGGTTTGATGTCCCCTAAAAATCTAAAATAGTTTTGCCAAATCGATCCCAGGAGCCATGTCTATAGAGTTTCTGCTAAAATAAGTTAATAATTTATGATTTCAACATTCGAATTCTATGGTCAACAGGCAAGATTTTGCTGAGTATTCGGAAGTGTGCTTCTTTGAATTCGGTGATCGCGTGAAATATTGGATCACAGAAAATGAGCCATGGACATTCACCCATAATGGATATATAGCGGGAAATTTTCCTCCTGCTCATGGTTCAACTTCAGCTCAACCTAAAGAAGGTAACGCCTTGGGACATAGATGTGTTCGTGGAGTTGACAATACCTGTGTTGGTGGGGATGCGGGGACCGAACCATATATCGTGGCGCACCATTTGCTTCTTGCCCATGCTGTAGCTGTCGATATATATAGAAAAAACTTTCAGGTTTGTTCATGTTATTCTTTTAGAGACAAAGTGGATACAATTTATGAATCTAAATAAATTAGATGCAATTAAAATAGATTGCAATATTGGAATTCATGAGTTATATGTAATTTTTCTAATTCAGATATACAAATGAATTTGTATAGGGAGTCCAAAAAGGCAAGATTGGTGTGACGAATATGACGACATGGTTTGATCCTTATTCCAACTTCCAACAAGATATTGATGCCGCTTCAAGAGCTGTTGATTTTATGTGGGGATGGTAATACCTCACTTCATCTATCCATTAATTTCATATAAATGGAAAGAATTCCTTCGATTAAATAGACATTTAATTAATTATGAATATTTGACAAGAAGATTCAAAATGGATTACATTTTGTGTTTGTAGGTTTGTAGCGCCTATAGTGACAGGTGATTATCCTCCAGTCATGAGAGAACGCGTGGGAAACAGGTTGCCAAAATTCACGGCCGACGACCAAAAGTTGTTAAAAGGATCTTATGATTTTATTGGAATGAATTACTACACCACTAAATTGGGCAGCCTATAAACCTACTCCACCTGGCACAAAACCAACTTACTTTACAGATCAAGAGGCTGAATTTTTCAGTAAGCATTCACAAATTCTTTAAAAATTATTTATTGACATTTGTGAGACCATTGAATTCTTCTGACCTGATTACTCCTCTCTCATTTTTTTTTTTCGTTTAGCTGAACGAGATGGCATTCTGATTGGTGAACAGGTAAATCAAGTGCACTTTAACTTTAGAGGGAAAAAAAAAAATTACAAATCAAGATGGCTTTATTTGTTATCAACACAAAAATTGACAAAATATCATTGTTCTTATTGAACGTCAGGCTGCTTCAACATGGTTATTCATTGTTCCTTATGGGATATACAAGCTTCTTGTTCACACAAAGGATAAATATAATGATCCCCTTATTTATATTACGGAGAACGGTATGGTCAAATTCCCTAATCTCTTTCTAGTGCATAATAGTACAAAACATTTTATTCCCTTTGTTATATTATATATTTTAACCTTGTGATGAAGTTAACATTCCCAATTTTTTCACATAGGGGTGAATGAGAAGAATGATAAAAGCTTATCAGTTACTGAAGCTCGAAAGGATCAGTATAGAATTAATTTCCACCAAGACCATCTTGCCTACATCAAGCAAGCTAGGGAGTGAGTATTTTCATTTCACACAGACACACACACAGACACACACACACACACACATGTATCTAGTATGTCTATATATGTATAATAACCGTGAATATATATATATATATCTAATTCGTTTGATTTTACTATTCATTTGTAGCAATGGTGTGAATGTAAATGGCTATTTCTTATGGTCATTATTTGACAATTACGAATGGGCGGAAGGATACACAGTTCGATTTGGCATATATTATGTGGACTATGCCAATAATTTAATCCGATGTCCTAAAACATCAGCTATATGGTACATGAATTTCTTGAACAAAAACGTCCTTCCACGTCCCAAGAGACAAGTTGAAGAAACTGAAGAAGACAACACAGTGAAAAGAAAGAGAAATCGCTGAGAGTTGAACCATCACCAAGTGTTGTACGAGCAATCTTCCCTCTTTCGTTTGGACAATTTGTACCCTTTTTATCTTCAATACGGTAGTGTTTTCGTTGTGGGAATTAAGAAATCGTGTGATGCATTGTATTTCAATAAGCGCTTGCGGCGCTCGAAATTTTAATATTTATTATTATTATTATTATTATTATTATTATTATTATTATTATTCCTAGTTTAAATTTGATGAATAGTAAGCGCTTGGGGGGCTTCTCGTATTTTTAACATTTATTGTCCACAGATTGGAACTTCCAATTTTATTTGAGTTCTTTTGCAACCTATGAAATTTTTACTAAAAAAATTAATTATTGATTTTTCTAGTATCTATACAGAATAGGCAATAATAATACAAGAAATGAGCACGGGCCGGGGTTGGTCCAGAAATAATTTCAGTGTGAGGAATGAGGATATTGGTCACTAGCACAATACCAAATAGTGCGACTTTTGCAATTGTAGAAATAAATGTTGTTTCCTATTGGGCCGATAAAACAAGCAATCCCTTGTAAACTTTTTTGTTCTCCGTCGCCAGATATTAGGTATGGAAGTTCTGAAAAGTATTAGTTTGACTTAGAGTTGAGCAGAGATGATCGCACTTAGTATGTTCATAAATTTAATTATTTATCAACAATTATATATAGCTATTTAATTATTTCTATTTTCAAACGTAACAAAATTCGTATGTCTTAACATAATTTTATATTGTGATTTTTAATTACCAATATTTCAAATTTAATATGTCAAGGAATTTAATTTGCTGGAAGATAATTTATTTCTTATCAAAATGTTAAACCGAGAAAGAATTTTTGGACTAAAATTGTCCAAGTCCAAGTCAGTCCAAAGTTTTAGGGCCAAGTACAAGATGAAAGGCGGAAAGTTGCAATTACATTTTTCAATAAATGTATGGGAATTGGGAGGGTATATTTATGCCTTAGCTAATCAAAATAGTTGAGATCTTTTATTCAAATACATATTTCATCTTCTATTTTATTAAATTTATGCGCGCGCACACACACACACACACATATATATATATTCAGTGTATTTAATTTAGAATTAATTATTTTTATAAAAAAATATTTAATATATTTGGCATAATATATATTAAGTGAATTCAAGAATATTCTATTTTCTATTCCACTCCATTGTGTGTGTACATATATATCAAATATATCTAATTCAAAATTAATTATTTTTATGAGAAAATATTTAGGAAACTTGGCATAAATATACGAAGTCAAAGAGGAAATAAAATATACTTTTAAATTGAGAATCCAGGTTACTTAGCATCAATTCAAATCTTTTACTCCAATATATACCAACATATATAATGACAATATTTAATGCTAACTATATAATATAGGATATATAGTGGAGTTGCCTCATTTACATGATTTTTTAAAACAGAATTGCTACTAGTTTCCTAATCATTCTTTATGAGACTTAACTCATTACTATTGTGAGTATGAGAACTTGCCATAATTAATTTAACTTTGAAAAACTAACTAAAATTCAATAAATAAAATATGTATCTATATTTTTAGGAGAAACAAGTAATTCCATCATTCAATATTACATAAATGATAATGTATTTGAAATTAACTAATTAAATTTAGTGTTTCTAAAACAAATCATGCATATAAAGCCTTTAAATTACTATTAAACTAAGAAATACCAATACAAATAGATGCAACTCTAATTAAAAACAATATATAAATAAATCTAGTCATGCTTTACAGTAATCTAATATATAAAAAAATAAGATAATGTTTACTCTTATTTTAAGTATTTTGTTTATGTGGCATTGATGTAAATAAATTAATTTTATCGCTTTGGCATGTAACATATTTCCATATATAATATCCTTTTAATAGTTATTTTAGGATTAATATAAAAGACTATATAAACTCATTTTTTTAACTCCATATCCAATTTTGGTAAATATTCAACATATATATTACGTATATATAATTTTTTATATTAGTTTTTGTAACTTCCTGTAATAATAAATAAGTTTTGCAACTCCTTTTTATATAGCCCAATAGTTTTTTTTTAATGTTTTCTATTTATATTTTTCAAATTCAAAATTTTAATATAATTACGAACGAACGCAAGCGTATTTACCATGCATTATAGGTACATTTTTCAATGTTATTTAATTGACATATATTGCACTACACATATAGTGTATATACAATCATTTCACACATAGAGTATATGATAATAATATAAAATATATGACAGTGTAATTTAAGAATTATACTATGTTACTTTATGAATTATTTCTTATTTCATAAATAAATATTTTGATTAAGTTAAATCATAACATTGGAGGAAGTTTCTTAATCTAACTAAAAATTCCTAAAAATAATTTTACATAAAATATAACCTAAACAAAAAAATTCATTGTTTAAAAATGGAAAAAAATATTTGTCTTCTTTTTTCTCCACCTCTATAAATCATTCTTTTGGTGAGTTAAGATTTATTTTTTCAAATATGCACGTATTTCTAATGTTTATATATTTTTTAATTTTTATTGTTACGAACTCGGATAATTTACCAAAAATATTTAAATTGTAATTTATAGCAAGTTAAATTATTTTAGGTTCCACAGTTACATTTACTTTTTCTGTAACCCCCCAAATTTTAAAATCATAAAATATTAAAAAATATGAAATCGATAAATTTAGCTCGATTAATTTTGGGTTGATTTAATTATAGCTTAGAATTAGATAATTATAATTGAGGGTTTGGATCGCAAATAAAAGAAGGGCTTGATTGCCAAACTTATAAAAAATTTAGGGGGTCAATGTGAGCAATTTAAAAGTTCAAGGACTTCAAAATAATTAAAATGGACCTAATTGCCCTGAAAAAGAAATGTTGGGGCCAAAATGAAAAAATTGAAACTTTTAGGGATGAAAATAAAAGCTTTGAGGTCGAATTGAGAGGCGGTTGTTACTTTTGGGATTGATTGAAGGCGGCTGGAAATTGTTGGGGTCAAATTGAATAAGCCAGAAAATATTATTATATATACAAATTAAGGACAAGATTTCTTCAAATTTTCAAATGCCAACCCAACATTCCCCCAACGTTAGTTCTCCTCCATTTCTGCTCGAAACCAGAAACTAAAGGTACCAGTAACCTTTTCTCAGCTCAGGGAACATAACGGTACCAAGGACAACCCAAAATAACTAGCGAATCGTTGAAATTTTCAAATGTGGGGGAGTTCCAAGGTGGCGGTGATGGGTTGTCAGTTTTCGACTACAAAAATGGTGAAAGGGTAGGTAGGTTTTGACGAGCTCATTGATAGGAATATTTTGATATCATTTAATTGAATTTTTGATTATCGACGATGGAGTAATTGATATGAGAAGAGGACAGCGGTGGCGCTAGGGTTGTAGTTGCAGTTTTTGCCCAATTTGCTGGCAAGGAGGCGATGGATGTAGAAATTGATTTAGGGGTATTGATGGGCTTGACGAGATGCACTGGTTAGTCCTGGCCGTTTGTACCTATGTGGTGGCGGCCGGCAGTGACTGGCAGCAGACGAGTAGAACGTGTGAAATCCAATTCCAGACTTATATGGGCTATTCTCGATCGATGACTGTATTCCGATTCAATCCAATTTGGATAAATTTCGATAATCAAAATTTAATTCGATTAAATTGTTGAATGTAACTAGATTTTTGGATTGAAGTCTAGTTATGACATGAATCGAGACCATTAAACTATAATTTAGCCCAAGTTATGGATTAATCCTATTAAATCAAAATTATTAGATTATAGTTTGACTCAGATCGATGATTTAATTTTATAAGTGTTGCACTAAAAATTAATTGTAAGATTCAAACTTGGTAAATTAAGAAGGATAGCTTTATATTTGTATTCGTGGGCCTAGTAACATGATATGTTATAAACTAAATAGGATTATATCCAAATTCGAGTTTTAAATTATGTGAATGTTGGGATGAAAATAAATTATCTAATTGTTGTTGAGACCTTCCATAAGATTTTAGCAACCAGTTTACTGACACGTTGAGTTAAGGAATATGATAGGTAATTGTCTTGCATTTTTGTATGACATGAAATTTGAGAATTATGACTGAACAGTTAGAGTAATTGAGGAACTTGAGGAGAATATTTAAGTGTATTAAAAATTATAATTCATATATCGTAATCGGTGTTGAGTTTAGATTATTTACTTTGAATTTTAAATCAATTGAAAATCAATGTTATGAATTGTTTAAACATTTAAGAATTATTAGGACTATATCAGAACACCTTTAAGTTGATAAAAATGTTCGTTATATTTATAGTTGAGGTCAGAGGATTGATAGAATAATAACTCAAGTTATCTTATGATAGTTCTCGAGCTAATTAGAAAGACATGACTTGGGTGACCACGAGCAGGAATTCCTTTGCATTTTATCAGGTCAGTTTATATTCAATAATATGAGATTCTTTGTTGGGAAAAAAATATAGATACTTGTTATTACATCTTGTTCATTTGTTTTCTTCCAACCTCTGTGTTAAAAATAGTACTCCACATCACCCTTTCATATTGAGCACTTCTGTTGTCTTTGATTGATATCGTTTTATCTTAAATTGATGGTTGTGTTGAGGAAGCTGAAAATGATTTTGAAATATAAATGTTTTATCGTCATGTCTTCTTGGAAACTAGCTTGGTGCTGAGTTAGTTTTATGGTAACATGACGATTTGACTTGTGCCATGAAATGCTGTTGAGCACTGATTATTGATCACTAATATTGAATTGATTATTGATACCTCTGGGGGTAGGCTCTAAGATCAATACTGAAAGACGATTGAGTGGTACGAACCGATGGTAGCTAGTCTCCGGCCGATACCCTATTTTGGTTTTCCTGTCTCCTAGACGGTTGGAGGTAACTGTTTACGAGCGGGGTAAGGTATGTAGCTAGCCATGCCATCTGTTTGTGAATATCCAAGCTGATCACTCGAGCTGGAGGAATAAGGGTTTTCTGTGTTTTCGAAAGTGGAGTGACAAGATAGGAAAACTACCAACAACATGTTTTGTAAAGATATTATGGATTTCACCTTTGATGTTATTTAATCTTGTCCTTTGTCCTTGCCTATATCCTCTATTCAATTTCTCAACTCAATATTTATGTTTTGAAAACCTAGTGAAAAATAGTGAATTTTGTGAAGTCTCATCATTGATATGGGGTGGTGATAGGATGAATCATATTTAAATTTTGAATAAAACATTCTCTCACAATTTTTGAAAATATTTATACTTTTACTTACCTCTACTCTTTGTGAAATTGTTACCTTATTGTTATGGCTAAATTATTTCATTAAGTCATTCAAACTTGCGTTGTTTTGTTGTTTCTTTTATTCTTTACCCCAGATAGAATAATGCAACGAAATAGATTGACCTAGGCAACACATGAGGTAACGAAGGTGATAGAAGTGATAAGTGCCATTCAGGATATTTCGATTCAAAACTCAACACCCGATAAATATTATTGTAGAAGTTAATTACTTAGAAGATTTTGAGAAGTGTATTTTCTGTTATGATAAGAGTGATGGTATAAAATAAATAGCACTTTGATCGGAAGCAAGTGCCTCCTAATCGGGGCGTTACATTTTCCCACTATTTTGCTACTATAAAATAGTGGAGCTCTTTCATGGAATTGTTCCTCGTTATTAAAGATAAATAAATAAATAAGTGACCGTAATAGATAAGGTGATGATTGACAATAACTGTTAGCCAAATCTTTTAATAAAATTTATTCATTATTTGTTTCATATTTTTTTTGTTTGAAGCTTAGGCTAAAATTTGATATCGCTCTTTTTTTATTTCTAGGCTTTGTTCTTATATATTTTTTCATAATATTTTTTAACTCTCAAAATAATTTTAAAAAGTGTACACATTTTTCAATTATTTTCTCAAACTATGAAAATTCTATATCCAAAAAATTCCTACCAAAACAATCTCAAAATACCCTATATATCATTTGCTAATCTTAAATTTATAAAAGTATAAATTCATAATAGATCACCAATTATATTAATTACACATAATTTTATTACAACTATATATCAATCATTACATGCATATATATACACACACATACACATCATCCAACTATATATATACATACATTACATAAAAATTATCTTTCCAAAATGTTAAATTTATAAAAATATAAATTTCATAATAAATTAGCAATTAAATCAATTACACACCATTTTATTACAACTATATATCAATCACTACACACACATATATATACACACATACACATCATCCAACTATAGATATATATACATACATTACATAAAAAATTACTTTTACCCTACAAATTCAACAAAAATAAATTGATTTGACCTTTACAATAAAGTGTATCTTCTCTTAAAGTAAAAAGAAACAAACAACTCATTCTTAATTCATTTTTCCTATTTTTCTAAAACAAAAGGAAACGCTTGACGTATTCTCTAATCTTTTTTCCCAAAAACCTAGATTTTATTCTTCTACGTTTTTCAGAAATATTTTTCAATCCTCAAAAAGTTTCAAAATAAAGGCATATTCCCCAACCTTTTCTTCTAAACCCTCAAATTTTATCCCAAAAAAAAAAAAAAACTCCTCTCAATTGACCCAAAAAACCCTACACCCTCAAATTTTACCCATCACATCACTTATTCATTTATCACTCTTTCACTTCACTCATCCGCTTATATATATATACATATATAAAAATATTAAAATTTTACTAGTTAAATTTTTTTAAAACTTATGTATATAAATTTAATTAAACTAATTATTAAAAAATAAATTAAATTTAATCGAACATTATTTATGTTATTACTAAATAATTCATTTATAGAATAACATATTAAATTTATTAAATTTATTTATTAATTAAATAGTGTATTATTATATCTAATATTTAATGTATTAATGAAATATTACATTTATTCATTTAATAAATATCTTAAGATATTTTAATTTGATATAATAAATCAATTAGTCTTCTTCAAAAAATGTTTTCATTAAATATTAATCTTCATGTTAATTTAAAATTATAATAAAAAATTTAATTATAGGGTGATATTTATTTAATAATCTATTAAGTTTAATAAATTAATATTGATATGCTTAAAGTAATTATTGAGGGAATTAATTAAATTTAAGTAAAATTATTTTATTATTACTTAGTAATTTTTTTATTAAATAATGTATTAATTAAATAATGAGTTAAAGTAATTAAATAAATATTTAAATTAATTAATTAATTTAATTATGTTTCATATTTTATGTATAATTAAATATTATGTTTATTTATTTAATAAATAATTTAAGATTATGTAATTGCATATTATATTATTATTATTTTTAATTTGATGAATTATTATTAAGGCTTATATATAAATTATTAAAAATTTATGTTATTTAAAAAAATAACTAAGTTTTTTTTTACATAAATCATAAGTAATAAATAGTTAAATAATTTTATTTTAATTAATAAATAGTAATTAGTTTATAATAATGTGTAATATTTAAATTTTTTATAAGTCGATATTAAAATTATGATATAAGCTGATTTTTTATAATTAAGATATAATTATGATTTAATGAATAATTAATATTTATTAATATATATTTTATTTCAAATAATACATTATTTATTAATATTAAATTTATAAAAATACAAATTTCAAAATAAATAACCAATTAAATTAATAACACTCATATTTTAATTATTACAAATATACGCACGCACACACGCACGCACACACACGCATCATCCAACTATAAATATATATACATATAATACATAAAAAATCACTTTCATCCTACAAATCCAACAAAAAAATAACTGATTTAATATTTACAGTAAAGTTTGTTTTTCTCCAAAACATAAAAAAATAAACAACTCATTTTAAAACCATTTTTCATATTTTCCTAAAACAAAAAGAAGTACTTGACACATTCTTCAAATTTTCATCCAAAAACTCATTTCTCTAAATTTATTTTTATAAAAAATGGCCAAAACATAGAAGAACAGGCCCTTATTCTCCCAAAATATTTTTTAGAAAACGACACACTTCAATATGTATGGATTCAATGATGTTGGGGAAGTTGATTTTAAAGGAGTGTAGAAAGAAAAAAAGATAAAAAGCAATATGGACAATTTTACCGTTCTTTTTCGCTCCAGATTCTGATTCTTATTATTTAATGTATTTTATTTTTAATAAACATATATACAACTTTTTGAATGGTGAGCATCTAAATTTGAATTTAAATATTATGAAAAGAAACAATGCAACTTCAAAAATATTTAATCTGATGGCACATCTATTCGTATGAAATGTCTTATGTTTTACTTATTTCAACAATTAAATTATATTCTATAATATTTTTGTTATTTTTTCAAATTAAATATTTTGTGTTATATTTGTAATATAAATATATAAAATTGTCAAATATCTAACTTACAGATAATATTAAATTAAATTAAGTTTTAAATTTAAAGGTACTGTGATGCAACACACGGATTGAAAACTAGTTCACTGAAAATATGTAAACTTTTCTTCCAGAACTTCTGGTAATAAATTGCAAGCACTAAGAACTTATTGAATATGTACTCTTCCATACCAAGAAAAGCAATTGAGAGGTCTACAAACGATTCTAATTATGATCAACACACACACACACACACACACATACATATATATAGAGAGAGTGAGATTGTGCGAATAATAGATATCATAGTGGTTACGAATGATATGAAAAAATCCAACAATTAAATTAAAATAAAATTTAAGTCGTGACATTAAAAGAACAAAAATAAAAATTAGAGCAGATTTTAGATTTAATTGTTGAATGACAGCTTGATTTTGCCATCATATTAGGCAATTACGCAAATTTCCTATCATGGAACAGAAAAGAATGATGATTATTTATTTTGTGTTAGGTCGTGGAAGACATTTTGTGCTGCTGCTGCTGTGATGCATTACCTCCCCCTTTATTATGTCTTTATCGTTGTGCCTAACATACTTTATTTTGCAAATCTGCTCAAAAAGCCAATCCCGATAAAAATGCCTTTTCTTGCCCAAATATATGGAGTCCGGATCTGATTGGCCATTTGGCCTCTCTGAAAGATTCCATCTCGTCGTTAGTTACAAGTAATTATGAAATTGATTGGTCGAAATTAATTTGGATTAAAAATTTGCCCCTACTGCATTTCCGAGTTAGACTATGAATTCGAAGTTGCGAATTAACATATTTTCATTCTCGTTTAGACTATGCTACTGGTAAGGTATATATATACGTATATGTGCGCTCGCATTTTTATGGTTCACATGTTAAATGTGTCGAAATTTTATATTATCTACTTAAACACTAAAATTAAAAAATTTTGGGAATGTTGGGTTATGTTTTTTGGTTTGATTTTATTATATGTTTTGAAAAAATGAATTATTGAAAAGTGTGAAAATTATTTTTTGATATGTTTATTTATATTTTGGAGAAGATATTTTTTTATTATAGCAATTAAATTAATATTTTTTTGTTGGATTTTTAAAGTGAAAATAGAATTGAGTGATTTTTTTAATATTAAAATAATAATAAAATATATAATATATATATATATATGTATATATTAAACAACGTGTATTTTGAAGAAAAAATGAATATATGTTTGGTTATGCTTTCCCAAAACAATGTTGTTCGGGGAAACATAACCATTGTTACTCACCATATGTAGTTTTCCTTGAAGGGAGGGCTGCCCAGGCAAGCATGCATAATCGCCAAGTTTTCTGCTGAAATGGCTGCCAGACGCTCCCAATTCGAATGAAGACAATAAGATAAGAACAGCATATTATCTTGTGTAAAAGCTCAAGAAATTTCGAAAATCTGGTGGCCACTTTTCCAGGTCTCTGTTCTTCGTTCTAAATATAGCGTCCCCTTTTCTTGTTTCTTCGTTATGCATTGTGCCTTCCACCTTCAAAACCAATGTAAATTGATAAGAAGATTTAATCAGAATATCTTCGCTAAGTGTTTTTGTCTGAATTATTAACAGTAAAGGTAAAAATATAATTTCATAATGCCACAGAATTGAGTACAAACACACACACACACACATATATAATGCTAAATCTAAGACCATATGAATATTAATCAAAAGACGAATCATCTCAATTTATTTGGGAACTTACATTCTTGATGAAAATCTTCATTTGTTTTTTTTTGGTTTTCAAATTCAATCAATCTGTGGAGGCTTACATGAAAAGAAGAGAGCAAAATGTAGCCAAAGACAACTTGCCGGCCGGGGGATCTGATGATAATTTTTGCCGTGCAAATTGTGTTAATGTAGTTTGCAGGCGACCGGCAAGTCATCCTTGGCTACAATCCACTCTCGGCTTTATCCATGAAAGTCTCTTAGATTGAAATGCATGGAATAATAATATAATGTAGGCCTGTATTCCACGAAATGTGAGGATATATACGTATAAACATATATATATATATAAGCTCAGCGAATGGTAACTATTTAATATTCGACGCACCACACAAAAGTACAAAATTTCTCTTGCTTCCTCATCAACAGAATTATAGTAGCAGTAATAATAATAATTATTATGAGGTGGAAAAGCGCTTGTGGGGGGTGAGCGCAAAGCAACCCCATCAATTGATCTGAAAAATGCAGTTGTATCTTTACTGATCATCACGAGCACGTACGACACGTGTGGGGCACCATGCTCATTGGCTGAAAGTTGGATGGTGCTGGGCCCACTTGCTTTTTGTGGGCGACAGGATGGCAGAGATTGGTGTAAATGCTGGATGGCAACTTCTTCTGGCAGATTGATTTTCTTCAACTTTTATGGAATATTTTTATTTTTTATTTTTTGTGATGAGTGATGGAACGAATCGCCTCGTCACCCAGCACGTCCCCATGTCTATTTCTTTTTTCTAAGAAAACTCTCTTCGACTAAATTAATGCACTTCATCATAACCATTTTTATTTTTATTATTTTCTTGTTTAAATCAAATTGCGCAATGCAGGTCCTAGAACTCATTTCCTATTTGTTTTCTAGAGATATTTTTATTTTTTAATAAAATGAGAAAATAAAAAATTATTTATAAGTGTAGTTTTAAAAATAAAATATTGTTTAGATATTTTGTTTAAAATAAAATAAATGTATATGATTGAAAATAAAATATGTTTAGATGTTATATTTTTATATTAAAAGTCGTATAAATGAGAGTAAAAAAAAATAAGGTGTAAAAATGGAGAGAGAGAGAGAGAGAGAGGAGAGAGAGAGAGAGAGAGAGAGATTGTCAAGTGCCCATTTGATTTTGTTTTCAAAATTCATTTTTATTTTCTCTTGAAAATGAAAATAAAAAACTATCAACTTTTTTCTTATTTTTACAGACATTTTCATTCTTAACACATTTTTTCAAATACACTCATATTCTCTCTCTATTTTCACATTTTATTTTATTTTATTTTTATTTGCACGATTTTTAATAAAAAATACAACAATATCCAAATATAATTCATTTTTAATCCTACATAATCATTTCATTTCAAACAAAATATCCAAACAACCTTTTATTTTCAAATCCACACTTATAACTAATTTTTCACTATCTTTTGTCACTAAAAAATAAAAATGCCTATAGAAAATAAAATCAAACAGGCTAAATGTGTTTAGGAAAATATGTTTAGAATGAAAATATATGTGAAAACAAAACCAAATGGGCCCGTATATTTATGGAAATGCTATTGTTTATGTGTCACACCTCTTGATTTTCTTTCTTTGAGAACTCTTACATTATGGATTGCAAAATTTTAATTTTAAAAAGAAATAATGAGCAATTTTTGCTAATTATTTAATTTGACTCCAATCACTATGCGATTCTTCGTTTCGTGAGCATTATTTAGAACAATATAGATTGGCACAGTAAAGCCGAGAGGATCAAAACTTGATACTATATTTTAGTCTTGCATTTGAGCGGGAGAACAATATAAAGAAAAAAATATTACCTCACTATAAATGTTGCAGTTTTGTATTTTGTTTTTCAAAATTTTATTTTATTTGACTTTTCACTGTTGAAATTAATCATTATAAGAAAAAGAAATAATGATAATAATATAATAAGGATAACATAAAAATTGTCATTAATTATACATATTAAATGATAAAAAAATTTCATTTTGTCGTAATAATAATTTTCATAAGCTAATGGTGACAAAAAATGTATTTAAAATTGTTACTACTATAATTAATTAATGACATATCTATATAACAATGAAAATTTTATTACCAATCATAGAGACAAGTTGTATTATTATTAGGTTGTCATACACGTGTCATTGGTTACCAATAACGATAACTAAACTAATAGTTCTTATTACCATTGAACTACATCGTGACAAAATAAAAATTATTATCACTTAAAAAAGATCATAAGAGGTAAAATAAAATTTATTATAACTAAATACAATTATATATTAGTGATAATTTTATTGTCGGTTATTATTACTACTACGGTGAATACAATGTGCAAGTACAAGTATTGAAGATTTTTTTTTCATGTTCTATAAATATAATTCTTAATCTATTTAAATTGTAATTTTTTTAGTTATTATTTGATATTTTTGTATATTTGTTCTTCTTTAATTAGTATAAATTTGGATAACTGAGTAATG
>JACGDI010005646.1:560445-579005 GCA_014898725.1 Jacaranda copaia | reverse complement strand
GTTTTGGAGTAAAACAATCAACTACATCACTACCCCCGGATGCAATGAATTTGGTTGATGGACAAATTGTTATAACTTATGATTACTCTATAATTTGTGGTTAAATTTCAAATTGAATACTTTGCGTTGAGTGGGGTTGTATGTGTTCGCACTATAACAAAATTAATATTTAGTGATACTAGTTTGATGAAATTTTTTTAATATAGTGATAAAAAAGTAATATAATAATAGTTGTAAAAAAATGCTATTGTAATATATATTTGGTGGTATTTGAGTATTAAATGTCAAATAAAATAGTGATATTTTATTGAAAATGCTGAAATACATGTATTTCGAAGACATTTAATGAGTGCCATTAATTTTTTTTTTAAAAAATGCCACTAATATATAGTTATGGTGTCATTTCAGAAAAATGTATTATTTTGTGTCATGCTAACATGTCATTTAAAGAAGAAAATCCTTTTTATTGGCATTTTAATATGTCATTTAGTATATTTTTTGTGTTATGCTAATATGTTATTAAAAGAAATGATCTGTGGCATTTTAACATGTCATTTATTTTATTTTTATGGCATATTATCGTGCCATTTAATTTTTTGGGTGGCATTTTCATACGTTTGTACATATAATTTTTGTAGCATGTTCACTTGTCTTTTTTTAAAAAAATTGTGGCATCTTGATATGCCACTTAATGCATTTATCGTGACATTTGACATGCCATTTATTTAATTTTTTGTTGTATTTTATTAATGCCATAAAATGTGTAAAATATTGATATTCTTATCTTTAGCTGCATCTACCTAAATGACACTTTTATAAAATGCCATTAATACTACCAAAAATTGAAATAAGGATAATTTGGTAAATTGACTAAAATGATAATAAATCTAAAATTAATTAATTGAGTAAAAGGGCTAGAGAGCTCAAAGGATAAACTAAATCCACAAAGAGGGGCGTAAAAACCTACAAGTGGGACACAAGAAATCATTTGTAAAAATTTTCAAAATTAAAGAACTTTTGAGAAATAAAAATCTTTTTGTGCGAATTTAAAAAAAAATAAACCAACAGTCTACTATTTTTTAGAAAGGATCCTACTTTATTTTCAAATAGAATCAACCATTACATATAAAAATATCACTATAATATCATATAAATGAAACTTTTAAATGCATCTAACTTACAATTTTATTGAAGTGTTGGGCGGTGAAAGGTGGGGCCGTGGGGGACAAGGGATTTGGCTTCAATTCTCATGCTACATGGAATTCAGGAACCCCTACAAAATCCACAATTAGTTACTGTCCAGCGCTTTCCCTCTACTCTACGTTGTCCAAGTCATGTATTATTACTCTATTTCTACTGTTTTCTTCAGTACAATTATCATACACCATACTTGGACGGATTGGAGTCTTGGTTTTAACAACTCTAGGCCTCAGGAATATGGAGCAGTACTAAATTTTCCCTTGAATGGAATATGTTGCGGATTTTTAAGCCTTGCTATATAAAGTCAGTTTTTTTTTTAGTGATAAATTTTCTATTATTCTAGCTAATAGTATTTTTGAAACATTATGTGGTCATATTATTTAATTTTGTGCACAACTTTTTTAAATAATAAAGTTGTGGCCTTAAGATTAAATATTTTAAAAATGAAATTTCACAAATATATGTATATATATATATATATATATATATATATGATACACAAACACACACACTGGCTAGTCTATTTATGTGGAAATTTCTTTCATTAATATTAGGCACTTCCGTAAAAATTTGATGAAATGAATTATATCTGACAATATTAACCAAAAAACAAGAAAGCAAGAGCTAGATTGGTTGTATTTTCATTCTCATTTTCTGTTTTCATTGTTTTAGAATGTGTTTCATTTTATTATTGTTTTTCGTGTGGAAATAAAATCGAGATTGATTGTAAATTGTGAAAATTTTAAAGAAAGGTATATTGAAAACAATATTTTAATGTAATAGTATTAATTATTATTGTTTAATTGATTGTGGGCCCTACTTTTTGAAAAGATAGAAAAAGAAATAATTATTTAATAAGTTAATAGATGATAATGTGATGAAAAATTAGTGTTAAATTTTAAGTGGGGTCCATTGTTTTGGAATGATGGAAAAAATTAATATTTAATCAGTTGGTGGATTTTAATTATTTTTAAATTAGTAGGTAATATAATTTTTTTATAGATATAAAAATAAAAATGATACGAACAAAGGTGTTTTCTATTTTTGAAATAGAGTAAAACGAGAAAGTGATTGTCTAGAACACAACTAATCCAACACCAAACATCTTGCATCATATATGACAATTGCCATCTGAAATTTCAAATTCCTGCAGTAAAATAGCAAAAACAAAATTGATAAAGAAAACAAAATTCTTTTTTCTTTAAAAAGACATGCGTACTGTTGGTATAGGCATATATACAACGTACACTCATTTAAAAAATGTTTGATTAAATCTATTTAAAATATTTAGTACTTATGAGGTCTTGCATTTCACAAGATATTTTTGCAGTTCATAAGAAGTTTAATTTTATTTTGGAAAAAAAAAAAACAGAACTTCTAAAAAATCTATATGAAATAACTAAGGAGTCAAAAAAGGTAAGATAAAGAGAAAAATAAATTGAGGACTATAATTATTTCTCATTGTTCTAAAAAGTTAAACAATTGAAAAATAGGACATGTTACTGGTAATGCAGATCAAACTCAAGGGCAATGTTTGGTTCTTACTTTCTATTTCGTCTTCTCAATGTCTCAAAACAAAGTTAAAAATTTAAAAAAAAATATTACTAAAAAAATTTAACCTCAAATCATTACGCGAAGCATACATGTGTGTGTATATATATGTATCATTATTTTTTATAATTATACATATGTTTCAACTATACACATGCTACATAAAAATAACATACATGAACATAAAAACTTGACATAACACCGTAATTGCAGAAAAACTTATAAGAAAAGATATTTACAATAAAATTTGTTTTCCTCCAAAATTCAATGAAATATTTCTTTTTATTTTTCTTCCACATTTGTCATGATTTATATTCTCTATTTTAATATATGTTTCATTCCTTATTCCATTGTATGAATGTATGACATGCGTATTAAATATTTTCTTATAAAAATAATTGATTAAAATTCAGATACATTTGGCATATATGCAGCATATTGAAATATGAGATAAAATACAGAATTGAATAAAGGATTCAAAGTACATTTGTCAAAGGAAAAACAAAAGATTTCTCTTCAAATCATTCTCGATCAAAACATCTAAAACAAAACTAAACAATGCATAGATTACGTCGTCGTGACTCACATACATATAGATCCATTGAGGCTGGCATGAGAAGAAGAGACCAAACTGTAGCCAAGAACAACTTGCCGGGCAGATCAAAATTATGTAGCAACAGGCATTTTCAAGAATCAATGCTGGCCAGCCGGCAAGTCATCCTTGGCTGCAATCCACTCTCTGCCTCTTCATGCAAGACTTCAAGATAGGGAGATATACATCAAAAAGAACAACGTGATTAAATATTAATACTCTTGTCTATTCCACACACTCAAATGAAGCATGGTTTCATCGCTTATATAGGCAGAGAAATGGGATCTGAAATAATTAATAATGGAGAAAAAGTATATCGATATTATGATATATGAGTAGGGATGAATTTGCAATGGCAATTGTGTGTGGCCCATAAACTATATTCTTTTCGAAGTCAACTTTCCGAAAGGGGCAACACTGGTCAGGCTCCAATGCCTACCGTTGCGCCACAAAATCATTCGGATTCTCATGCCCCATCGAAAACAAGCGAAAGTAGCCAAATTTGGACGACCAAATTTCTGGGCTTCAATAGCTAATATTGGTGGGGTCTGGGTCTGCCCAGGATGAGGTAATGAAGGAGCGCGATCCAATGGTTGCAATAATATATGCTTCTATCTTGAAAAGAGTGGGAATAGAATATAGTATCGTTTATTGGAAGTAGATATGCATAAACAATTCAAAAAGAATTAAAGGTGCAATGAATGGAATGGTCAAGCATGAGAATTAATATATATTGATGAATAAGAATTAATTGGTTGTACAATTGGATCAATGAAATGGACTCTTGGAGGAATTCAGAGGCCGATCGAACATGGTTCTCTTGCTCTATTTCGGTATCTTTAGATATTAGTAATTGGTCTATACCATTTAATTAATTCTTTTCCTCTAACCCATTACGAATTATAGTTCTTCGAAGTAAAAACGGAATCACCTAAAAAATGTTGGATTACATTTCGAATATCAACACGACACCTCCAAAACATGTTCAACACATCAATAGGCAATAACACGTCCAAAAATTAGAAAGAAAAAAGATTACAAATAATATGTAGATAGATAACACAACGGTGTTTTTTCTTAATTTTTGTCATTTTTTATTATTTTTTGTACAAAGTTTGAAGGTACAGAGGATAACAAATGCCAAATCCTAAAGAAAGAATTTCATGTGAAGCAAATACCAATACTATATGCACAATAAATCAACTCTACAAAATCCTAAATCACTGTTAGTATTGATATACTCCAAATATGCCACGAAGGCATATTAAACAAAATCATCCTTAAAAATGGTGTACCATATTAAAAAATGAATTGCCTAAAACACTAGTCTAACTATCAAACTTATGATAGAAAAAGGGCATTTAGTCGATTCATTTTTCACTCGAGCACACGAGCTCTCAAGTCAAAGACGCATAATTTTTAGCATTTAATTGCGAATTTTTAAAGAGACATGCCAAAACTAACTTCAGCCAGGTCATTTTGGTGCAGTTTGTGAAAAATATTTTCTAACCAATGGAGCACTGAAGATTCAAAGAAGATCGGAAGCTCGAAATTCTAGCGTCCCGATGGCCCTGCAGGAAACCACGAAGAGCAGCAAATCCTTTCGCTACCATCCAACTGCCAATTGGGGCCAAGCTGATGGATGGAGATCTATAAAAGTCAGTCTTCTCTTTGCCTTACCTAAAGTGTCTAATGCCAGAAAGACCAGAATACATTATGGGCGAGGCTCATGAAGAGATCTACCAAAACCATTCGAGAGCAAGATCCCTGGCAGCAAAGGCCCTCAGACCAAGTTTCTCCTTGCCAATAATGCCTAGAGATTTGTCAAACGCTGTCGAGCATGCCATGAATATGCTAGCCTAAGGCATCTACCTGGCGCTCCTCTATAGCTAATTGATAGTCCATGCCTCTTCGCCTAGGGATGACTAAATATTGCAAAGCCTTTCCCACTGGCACTTGGTTAACAGGATTTCTTCTTATCTTTGGAACATATGCCACACTATATCATCACATATTTTGATTTTCACCATTCCAATACCTATAACTCTACAACTTGAATCATTATCCAAAATAAATTACCCACCTTCTTCAATTGAAATCAATCTAAATATTTCAAGAGTCAAGCCAAACGGGTATTTGGAGAGAGTTATTTGTGAATTATCAAAATATGTATTGAAGGAGAAATTCTTGATTAGTTTTGCAAACAATTATATACCAGACTATTGATATATATTGGGTACTAAGAACTGACCCACCCTAAAATATTTTAATAGGATTGCAAACAATTCTTGGAAATATAGTACTTTATTAATTTACTAAGTTCTCTCTTGCTTATTGGTATTATCTTTAAATTTTCATGAATTATCATGGTTTTTTGGATGGATTTGGATTTGGATATTGTCTGATAAGATCGCGATTTACCTAAAGTGATAAAAACTATTATGGCGAGAATCATAAAATTAATTGACTTTAGCAAACTAAATTGATCATTGATATGTAAATATCGAAATCATAATATGTTAACTATTTTTTTTATTTATAATTTTATACCACTAAACTGTTAATTATTAGTTTCTCTGAAATTTTTATAAATGTCTTACATTTTCTTTGATTATTACTGAGTTTTATGAACTTTAATCAAAATATTATGAACTCATGTTGCATACACTTTGTCATCTAGTGAGTCGTGTACTCATGCTTCTTTTATATATATATATATATATATATATAAATCTTCCTTAGAATCTAACTACAATGCAACTATGGAACCGCTTTCAATTAGGACTAGAGTTAAAAGTTTTTGAAATTAGAGTTGTCACAATAGTTGTTATTATTATCACCAAATTCGGCAATTTACAGCCTGTTTGGTTTTGTTTCTACAAATCCTTTTCATTTTTATTCGGAAATAAAAATTAAAAATTATTACTTTTTCTCGATTTTCATTCAAATTATTCTTATTTTTATTTTCAAACTTTTTTTAAACCTACCATATCATCCAATTATCATATCAATCAAATTCAAACTTGATTTGGCATAAAGTATCAACTATTATTTTAAAATTAATAAAATATATATTTTTAAAAAATAAATCTTCTTAAACATAGAAAAATATAAATCAACCATCTTTTCAATTCTAAACATATTTTAATAATTACTTTCTAATAAATCATCCAAACATATTTTCATTTTCATTTTAAATTTATAACTAACTTTTCAACTTTTAGAAATGATTAAAAACTGAAAATGGTCCTGGAAATAAAATCAAATGAGCCCTTAGTTTTTCAAAATAAGTTGACTTTTAGTTTAGCTACGAACAGGATGTTGATTATTTCAATTTCTAACTTTTGAGATTTATTTGGTTTGCTATGTATGCTTGAGATATTCATTCAATTAAGGTTATGATTTTGTTTCGATGATTTATTTAGGATTGAATTTTATATCTTGAGATTAAATTGTATGATTTGATTTTAGGATAGGACAAAGCATCATCTATCTCTATTAAATTTTAATTATTTGTCTTTTAGAAAGTATCTATTCCTTGAAGGAAGCTTCACTAGTTAGCTTCATATATACATTGCATAACTTTTGAGTTTCTCATATATATATATATATATATATATATATATTCTAATCTCTTAAAAGATATCGTCCGACCATACATAAATGCATAAAATGACTTTTCAAACCTAAATTTATTTAGTCATACAAATAATTGAAGAAAAACATTTAATTGATTTAAATTGTTTACAAACTACATCTTAAATATTGAGTCAAACTAATTAGCTATAACTTAAAAAAAATAAGTATACATTTCTACGCAACAAAAATAAATGCGGAATCTGCCTTTTACTATTGTTCATTGAAGTCTCCCTTATGATAGAAGATCACTATGGCTATTTATTCTAAAATATTTTTCCTTTGAAAATATAAACTATATAGTTTGGTACTTCACAAATTTCAAAATCTTTAAAGAAAAGTGAATTAGTACTTTGACCCTGCACTCGTTTGAATTGGAAAAACTAATGAAACCAAAAGCAATTCACAGTGGGCCAACAAAGAAGATAAAAGAAATCACTTGTTTGAAGATAAATCCCAACAGACCCTTGCTCCTTTCATTTAAATGCCTTCTTTTTCAGCAGAACAATAGAATTTCTGATAAGCAACACTACAAAGTTTAAAGACACTGATCATCCTCTTGCACTATCCACTTCCAAGTTAGTTTCATTTCGTTTTGTTTCACATTGTCTGGACAAAATTTATCCTTAAACGCATTCAAAGCCAAGTGAATTGGAGATCCTTTTTGTCTTTCTCACACTTATATTGAGTATGTTATTCAATGACAATTTCTGATAAGCTTCCTTCAAAACTAGTTCCTAAGCGTCCATTGACTCCATTCCTGATGCAACATTCTTTTCTGAAGCTGTCGCAGCATCCGCTGTGCATCTTGTTGGAATCTATACAACAGCCTGACAAAGTCATAGTAGGACTCGATTTCTTACAGCACTCAGAAGCATGCTTCTCACATTTGGAATGGTCCTCCTCCTTTCTTGGCGCGTCCATGCAACGTTTTTCAGCCTTCGTGTGGTTTTCCATGCATTGAATGTTGTGCATATCTGGCTCATGATCTGATGCTGTTGACTGTGGAGACTTCTTACAGCTAATGCTACTGTCTTTCTCATGTAGACATTTCTGTTTCTGTCCTGTCTGATGGAGCCCATCTTCAGTTATACAACTATTTTTCTTACAACAGCTTGCATTTTCAGAACAATCAAGGTTGTCTACTCTCTGTGATTCCAAATCTCGAGTGGCTTTTTGGCAGCATTGAGGATCCATAACTCTGGCCTCATTGTGTTGTTGACGTTGTCCCTTATGATCATATTTGGAAGCATGCTTGCACTGGTTCTCCATGCAATGATCTTTTCGCATCACCTGATCTTGATCTGATGCTGGTTGTTGCGGAGATTTCTTACAATTAGTGCTGTGGTTTTCATGCTCACAGTTCTGTTTCTCTGCTGTATGATGGAGCCCATCTTCAGTTACAAAACTATTTTTCGTACAACAGCTTGCTTTTTTTGAACAACCAAGGTTGTCTACTCTCTGTGATTCCAAATCCGGAGTGGCTTTTTGGCAGAATTGAGGATCCATGACTCTGGCCTCATTGTGTTGATGACAATGTCCCTTATGATCATGCTCTTTGGCGAGGCTTGAGCATTTCTTATTCCCACAAGAACTTGAATCAGAAGAACTGCATTTGGAGATACACTTCTTTTGGGATTCAATATCAAAACAGGAAGAGTGATCAGTATGAGAAGAACAGCCAGATGTATTATGACACTTATGTTTGTGGGCATGTGAGTGAGTATTGGACTGACAACATTTATTTCCTCGGCCAGGAATTCCTTGCAATAGCAGCATACTGTTGAAGATCACTAGCAAGCATGTTCCAACGTCAGTGAGAACTGCAGCCCAAACAAGCGGATGACCAGCGATGGCTAATCCTAAAATGGCAGCCTTTGTTGAAATTGCTATTACCACATTCTCAATAATTTTCCTTTGGACTTTTTTTGCAATATGTAAAGCTTTTGGTATTCGCTGAATGTCATTTGACATAAGAACAATGTTCCCAGTTTCTGTTGCGAGTGCAGAGCCAGATACACCCATTGAAATGCCAATGTCTGCTGTGGCTAATGCAGGAGCATCATTGACACCATCTCCAATCATGGCTGTAAGACCCTCCTTCTGGAGCTCTTTAATCATTTTTTCTTTGTCATCTGGCAGGAGTTCTGCATGAACAACCTCTAAAGCTCCTCCTAACTGATGGAAAATTTACTTAGTGCAAAATATGAAAGCTTCATTTTTAAAGAGCTTTAACTACAATGTCAAACAAATATGTACGGTGTAGAATTTGTCTTGAAATTTAGATTATAAATGGCAAGAAATGGAATAAACAAAGCAAAACGGTGAGAGGGTGTGATGCAGCATCCGGCACTGGGGCGCCGGGAAGGCAGAACCCTGGCGCTGCAGCACTAGAAATCCAGTGCTGGGAATGCAGAATGCTAGCGCTGCTGTGCCACGCACGGCCCATGGGCCAATTTGCAATTTTTTGGGTATTTAAACTTCATTTTCTTCCAACTTAAGAAATAACGAACTAAGGAGAAACCCTAGAGGTAGATTTTATACTGTTTCAAAGATTTTTTGTCTCATAAACCCCAGAGATAGATTTTATACTACTTCAAAGATCTTTTGTCTTAGAACCAAGTGTAGAAAGAGAGTATTGGGTGTTCTCGTGAAATTTGTGGGATTTAAGTTTGTACTTACATTTTGATTTGAGATTAATAAATTCATTTTCTTTGTTGGGTAGATTAGGCATATTACCAAATCACATTAAACTTGTTGTTAATTATATTAAATTTCTTTACTATTATTTTATAGTTGTGATTTTAGATCGTTTCAAGTTACAACATATAGAAATTTATTGCAGACATAATTGCCTAATAAAGCTTCATTTTAAAAGCCAAATTGGTATTTTACCTGAGCTTGCGCATGCTTGGCAGCTGCACGAGAATCTCCAGTTAGCATCACAGTCTTTATACCTATTGACTTCAACTCCTTCAATGCCTCCTTTGCTCCTGTTCGACATGCATCAGAGAGACAGAAGATGCCAGCAGAAGACGACCCCAGGAAAATGTAACCAATAGACTTTCCTTCTAAATCATAGCCTTCTAATTTTGGGACTGCATATTGAAAATGCAAAGGTTATTGCTGAAGTATACCAAAAAAAAAGGGCAAAGAGTGTGGTTTCTTTGATAGAATCAATCTTCAAAATTTAACAAAGTTATTCTGTGGAAAATGCTAATCTGTGTTGTACAGAAGAGATTGAGTTTTTCACCTTTAGTACATCCCGCTCTTGAAGCAACTTTCCAGTTTCCGATATACAAGTCGTTACCTTCAATCCTCCCATAAATCCCTTCACCAGGAAATATTTGAAAATTCTCCACTTTTTCAGGTTTTGGCTCAATTGCGTGTTCTCTTGCAAAGTCAACCAGAGCAGCTGCCATTGGATGACTTGATTTGCTTTCTACGCTGGAAGTCCTGGAAATAGTACTGGGGATGTTCAAAGTCATCTTTTGAAGGCAACTTCTATAGTTTAGGAGAATTCAAATACCAGATGAAACATGCTTCTAATGATGGAAAATTCTACTTCATTACTCACCAAAAAGTAATTTCAGGGATAAACTTGACCAGATTTTCTACATCAGTATTCACATTGTCAATATAAAGAATTTGCTTATTCTGTAATCATAATGCTATTAGTTTCACTTAAAAACTATTAAAACAGAAAAGAAGTTAGTACCAGTGGAGCAGTGTATTCAGGCTAATATTATCCTGGAGAGATTTGAAATCCGCCACGAGAAATTCTCCCCTTGTTATCGTCCCAGTTTTGTCAAAGGCCATGATCTTTATACCGGCAAGAGTTTCAAGATGCTCTGCTCCTTTAAACAAAACTCCGAGCCTTGCTGCTTTTGATAGTGCACAGAACATGGCGACTGGTGTGGAGAGCAGAAGTGCACATGGACATCCACTCACCAAAACAACAAGAGATAAGTGGTACCATTCTTTCTTATTCTGGACTCGAAATGCCAAAGGGACCAAGGCCAAAGAAGCCGATATCACCACTATGGCTGCAAGAAAGTTTAAAAGAACATATCAACGTATAAGTAAATAATAGTCATAATATAATTTGCTATTCCATAGAAGTTTTTTGATGGAAATCTAACCGATTTGAAGTGCAACTTTCAAATACTAGTGATCAGGCATCCCCTGATAGTGGTTTTTGAAGGCTAAGAGGCGTGCTTAATACTATTCACAAGGTGTAGCTGCTTGAGTAAAGTGGAAAAACACAATCTGTTGGCATTCAAGATTTGGTACAAGATTTAAACTGGATTTTCTAGCATTTCTATTTTTTTTAGCAAATTAAGTATCAATTTAGAAGCTTTTTGAATGTGCATTATTGAAAGTGGAACATATTTGGAATGGAATTATGTGTAAATCAGCACGTATATTGCATGTTCATATATTTGTGCTTGCATCTGTTTCCTACTTTGCTTCAAAAAACCTGAAAGAGGACAATAACATCCTTAATAATTCTAAATTAAGATCCGATATCCAAACGAACGCTCAAGAAAGCAGGTTGCTTTATCTCATCAGTTTGGGCAGGATGTAGGCTTTGTAAGGAGAAAAATGAATATTTACTCACCAGGTGTGTAGTATTTGGCGCACTTGTCCATAAATCTTTGGGTTCTGGATTTTTTGTTTTGGGCATCCTCTACAAGTTTGGCCATTCTGGCCACCACACAATCTTCTGCTACCGATGTAGTTTTAACAGTTATATAGCCTACAAATTTGCATATAAGAAGTGAACTTCATGACAAGTATCACTAAAGACAGATCAAGTAGGTGTCAAAAACGTTTTACCATTGAGATTGATTGTGCTAGCCCAAACAGTGGAATCTCTTTGCTTGGCTACAGGAAAGGATTCTCCTGTCAAAAATTTTTCGTCAATTTCACAGTTGCCTTCTACAACAACTCCGTCAATAGGTATAACTTCACCAGCCTTCACAGCTAGAATAGTGTTCAACTTGACTTCATCTGCATTGACTTCTTCACCTGTATCGGCTAGGACAGCTTTTTGTGGCACCACACTAACCAACGACGACATAACAGCTGTGGCCTACATGATAAAGAAAGAAATCTAATCATCAGAAAGTACTCGACTAGAGTTAGCTTAAAATAAAAACTTTACATTTTCAGACCTTATGACTTGCCCTTGACTCTAGCCACTCTGCTATTGTAAACAAGAAGACGATAGTGCCAGCTTCCCAGTAATCATGAAGGGCAACCGATCCCGAAACTGCAAAAGAATACTTGTGAGTGAAACTTGAAACCAAATAGAACAATGTACATTATTATCAAGATTATGAATTATCTGGCTTCGTCTTCTTTGGATAAAGAAAAAATTTTTGGGCCAAAAATCGTTCGCATTCATGTCAAAGACCATAGTTATATTCTATGTGCCTACTTAATGCTCACATATTACCGGATTCTGATAAAGTAAATGATTATATATACCTGCAATCAAAGCAAGGATGTTGATATCAATTGTAAGATTGCGAACTGCCGAAACTGCCTTTAATAAAATTGGTATTATTCCAACTGCAATAGCTCCAATAGCTAACCATTTAAGGGGGCTGTAGAAGTATTTTAGAAACGACAGTACAAGTAATAAACCACTGCCAAGAGCATATGGGCTTGGCCATTTGTTCTTGTAGTTCGTCCTGCCAGATACTCGAACATTTGCTTCCAACCTTGCTTGATTAAGTGCTTTAACTGCCACAAACAACACAGAAGAAACAAAAATAAATCTCGAACATATTAATTTGCTCTCTTTCACACAAGTGCAGATAGTTGGAAGTGAGTTGATCTATCAAATATCCTAATCAACTCTAAGATATATGATCTACTGATATTTATTTGTTTTCAGTTCCTTCAAATAAATATAATATTACCGATTCGAAAGCAATCCTTCTTATAAAAAATAATTATCTTAGGTGGTGTCATGTGCAAATCAATATACATCATCAACTTATGTGATGTCTTGTGTTAAATAAGTTAAAAATGGTTATTTCATGAGAAAGGGGATGCTGGACTTTGCACAAGAATCACACTTTTCTAATGAAACCAAACAGTTTCACCAAAATAAAAGATGAAATGCAAAGACAACATCGTAAGGCCGAGAGTAAAAGTGTGGAATAGTGGAACAGAAAACCCTTCAAGTCAATGTTTTAATATCTCCCCCCCACTCAAATGCCAAAGCTAATTACTTTTAGAATAGATTGAAACTTTACCAACTAAAGGTACATCGAGGGAAAAAAATCAAACTCAACACGAATGAAAGCAACCATATTAGCATGCATTCATGAGATGCATGCTATTCTCAAATGTCATGCTGTTTTTGTTGTCTGCAAACTTAACATATACATGTAGAGATGTCCATAACTGCAAATGTATACTAATTAAGCCAACCGGATGGTTTCATCAAACATGGCATACTTTCTTTCAACTGTTCTTGCTACCAAAACTCTATTAATTGTGATTGATGAAAGTTCCCATCTTAAGTTCTAACAAATAAATCAAAAATAATTCAATAAAACTGCCATAAAAATCATAAAGAGCTATAGCCTATATTTGTTATACACTTTTCTTGTGTATGTAGACACATACATACATACGCACATATGCATATGCATACTGACATACGGATAGGAGAATCAGCTTTAAAACAAGAATTGCATGCATCATCGGCATGATTGACGGCATGGCCACTTCCATGCCAGAATATTGCCAAAGACAATTCATGATGCACTAGCACCAAATTAGTGGAGCATATAATTATCAGCATAGCTGATCTTTCATCAACCACCTTTTGCCATAAAACGACGACATTTTTCAATTTTCCATCCTTGAATTACTCTTATACACCAACAACACTGCCGGCCACCACCGCCTGGAGACAACATTCAAAAAGATGAAACTAGTTGGTGCACAGTTCATGTGCTCTATCCAGAAAGCCAACAAACTAATTTTCCACTTATTCTTTTCTCTTTTCCTTAAGTTCTTTTCTTGATGGATGGAGCATTCAACTATTAAATAATTGAAAGATACTAAGAAAAATACACAAAAAAGAAAAAAGAAAAGAAAAGAAACAAAAAAACTGAAAATACTAATTATACATGATCAAAATTTTTTACCTATTTGAATCTGGGAAATGAGGAGAGAATCATGAACAACAATAACTGTTTTGGTTGGGACTATAACTGAATAATCTTTAATCCCATCAAGTGAATCAAGGATTCTTTCAATCAATGGAATTTCAGAGGGACAGCAAAGGCCCAACACATCAAAGTAGCTTTTCTGAAACTTCTTCCCCACATTTTTGTCAATAGCATCCATTCTCAACCCTTCTGGAGTTCCTCTGTACAAAAAATTACCAAGAAACAGAAATGAACCAACATATTCCTACTCACATTTTATGTCCAATATCTTTCCTTTCAAAACCATAACCAGCTGGAGAAAACTGGCATAGTCTTATAACCCAAAAGAGACACACACACACACACAGAGACAAACACCAAGACATTAATACATACATACATACATATGCATGAAAGAAAAAGGAAACCTTTTGATGAATGGAAAACTGATGGTTTCTTGAAAGCTGCCTTAAACTAAATCTGATGAACTCGGAGTAAGGCTCATGCAAAATGGGCAAAGTGTGAGAAGATATATAAAGAAGCTAGTAGGTAATGTGCTCAAAGGAAGCATTGGGATAAATAATGTGGAGAGAAATTCCTAGGATTCTTGTTCATATCTGTTTTAATACCAAGAATAATCGTCTATCCCTTCTGTCTTGTGGATGAGACATAAATAATTTCGAATCAGTTGGCAAGAACACAGTTGGAGTCCACATGTAAAATGCACTACCTGGGCAGGTTTATTTATAGGCATATATGCTGTCTTTCTGGTGCCTGAGGTAGATTTCAAGTTGTTAAGGGTCCTAAAAAGCAACCTTCTTTGCTTTGGTTAGGTAAATTCTATCGACAAAGTGATAAAATTGTTAGTGTAGCTTTTTCTTTTTCTTCCAACTCTATGTTAAATAGGTCTACTAGCTTGACACTTAGGTGGCATTCAAGGTATTGTATGAATAAAATAATATATGCAATGTAAAAGAATGAATTTTCAATTTAACTCTATCAAACTCACCCCCAAAGCACATTGAATCTAACTCGGTCTAACTTAATTCAAAAGTTAGTTGAAAAGGGGAGAATCTTTTAAGATTATATATAGAGATCATTATTTATTTATTTTACTAATATTGGATACTAACATATTCTACATATGCCCAAAAATGAATATTTGGAGCGTGGAAGGTGACTTAACAACACTAAATAACCCAATGTAGGGGATGTGGAATAACACAAAATGAGTGGCCCAATAATACTAGACAATCCAATATCGAGAATTTGTGCCTCTGATACCATGTTAAAAAATAAATCTTAATCCTAACTCACCCCAAAAGCTCATTCAAGATGTAAGAATTGTTCGAAATCATATATAGAGATCATTATTTATTTACTTCACCAATGCAGAACACTAACACATATTATATATATATTTTATTTATTGTAGCATTTATGATTTCAAATTTTAGACCTTAATGTATATGTTTTATTTAGATTTCTAAAATAACTTTTTCTATTAAGAATTATAATTATATATGTCCTTACTATTACCATATATACATTCTATACTATAAGCTTACTACCATAATCGAGACATGTAATTTACATTTATAAATTTTGATAAAAAAAATTACATTTATAAGTAGAATTAAACCAACTTTAACACTGAACATAAACATACGTGTAACATGTCATTCTCACAAAATATCATGTATATAAAAAAACCCACGAAATTCAAATGAATAACTTTTTCTAATAATCTATTTTTTTAATTCTTAATCCATATATAAGTGAGACACATGAATACACATGCAAAAACTATAATAATCTAATTATATAACATTTTCCACTTACTTCTTGTTCACTTATATTTATAAATAAAAATTAACGTATCAAGTATAGTATTTTGAGGTCAACACATATTCGTAGTGGAGTATAATATCATTATGATTTATGTCTTAAAGCTTTGAGCATTAATATATGGAGAACTTCTTTATTTCTAGATCATTTAGTGGACAGATAATAACGGCATATTTACTTGGGGACATTCTAAAATAAGGATTAATTTTTCATAGCACACATGTTTCTATATATTAATTATGGGAAGAGAAAAGGTTTAAAAGTGAATTAAGAATAATATAACAAAAAAATACAGAGATAAATTTAAGATATGCGAATATCTTGTGTAACACAAACTTAAGTTGGCTTCTAAATAATTCAAAAGAACAATTGAAACAGAAAATAAAATAAGAAGATGTAGACAAATAGTAAAATAACAAAATTTTAAATTCAACAAAAGAACACATTTTAAAATAGTACAATATATTAAGTCAATCTAAACGAATAATTCACAATTAAGTAAGTCTATATTTAAAGACAACACCGATAGATGTACCAACATTATAAACATTAACTAATATTTAAATCAAATCGAGCAATTCTTCTAACCGAAAAGTTATTAACAATATGGATCAATTTCCATTTTACTACAATGTCTATAGATTATTTCACTATAACCAAAAGAAGTTCTCAATTACTTTGTGAAACTCAATAACTCGCTTTAATTATAATAGTTTTCTAGCATAATTCATATATATATATATATAGAGAGAGAGAGAGTACTCTACCTAAAAAGATGAGAAGAAAGAGCACAACATGACAATTTCGATAAAGGTATTGTTATTTGCATTTTATTCTAAATTTTTGTGTTAGATTATTAATCAAAATATTCACATATTTTTTAAATTATTTTATATTAATTTATAATACAAATATACCTTTTAATATAATAATTATCACTTTCAATTTTGTTATTCATGAAAACATTTGATCTTAATTTGTCCAAATTAATATAAAATAACAATAAAATTGGCAAATGGAAAGCCATGGGTAACCCAAGAATGGGTAATGATGAGTTGGATAAATTTATCCATAAGTAAAATTATCTGTCTTTTATTAAATACGAGATAGTGGACCCATTATCCATGACTATGAATAATGCATAACCCACAAGTACCGGTATTTTTATTTTTTATTTTTTTATACTTGAAGGTAAATTAATATGTATTTTTTAATTTACATAATATTATTCAAATATTACTTACATACAACTAATAAAATAGGCTAAAAATTTTAAATATATTACATTGAACAAGTACGTAAAGTATGTCAAGTATTTTAGTTTAAAAAGTACAACTTAAATGTTTAAACATCTATCAATTTTAAGTTATATTACATTTTAAAATTCAAATTTAAATCCAATTATATTTCAAAAGTTTTTTGAATTAAAAATTTAAATACCACTTAAACATTGTTTCTAGCTTATGTATCCTCCAAATTATTTGTGAGAATTAGAGAAAGTTTAATATATATATATATATATATATAAATATATGTTGTTGTTGTTGTTCACTGGTTATCTATAGATTGGGTTAAAAAGTTGCAGGTAATTAGGCTGTGGATAAAATTATCCGGATTTTATTAGGTAGAGAAAATAAAGCATATTACTTGAATTTTTTTGGCTACTCAGGGTATGAGTATTTTTTGCTAGATCTAACTAACAAGTGATATGGGACAACCTAGCAGGTCCAACAGGTCCAACATCAAGTGAGATAGTCTAGGAGGCCTAATATCAAGTCTGTTTGGTTAACCAGTATCGACCTTACTAAGCAGGGTCCACGGTTAACCCGCATTGATCTCAGGACCACTTCAGATGTTCTAACAGTCAGGTCTGGTTGACATGTACCGACCTCAAGACCCATTCCGGTGTTGACTCAGATCTCCGCCGTATTTATTAGTCTGACAGGCAACATACCTTCGCATTAATGATGTGTGACAACTGGTACAGTCGCTGCCACCACCTTTGGTAGAGAAGTGCCTCCAGAGGTACTGTTCATCCAGGAAAACAGGAGATTTAGTCACCTGGAACAACACTGAGATCTGGACATGGAATGACCATTAACCCCCTGGTAAGGACAGAAGTCTTTACACCTGATAAGGGCACCATGGTTAAATCACGCTTGGAGAAGGCTATAAATACTTGGACTTAACCACGTTCAAGGTAATGCCCAATATGCTATAAGCTTTATACACTTTCTGTATTCTGTTCGATCTTCATATCTCGACAAGAACTAACTTGAGCATCGAAGTGCCTTAGCTGGGGGCACCTCGGCCAGCTTAATGTGTGTTGTGGTTGCAAATCTCAGACTGCAAGAGATATATAGCTTCGAGTACTCGACCTCTCTGGTCAAATTCATTCCAAACACTACCCTTTCACTATAAGCAACTTTTAGTCATATCAATTTTGGTGCCGTGTGTGGGAACTATTAAGATTGCAGCAAGAAAAATGACAAACACATGTAGAGCAGTATCCGGAAGGAAGGAGAATAGGAGGTCTACTTTTCCACCTCTCCTTAACC
>JACGDI010005646.1:532859-553910 GCA_014898725.1 Jacaranda copaia | reverse complement strand
AAGCGCATGAGAGATTGAAGGGCTTCACAGATAGCAATTCGATGAGAAGTTTAAATAGCAAAAGTATAAATAAAGTCGGTTATCCTCCTATTTATAGGCATTCATGTGTGGGAATTCGAGTAACTGTTATGATGATAACCTGCCCCCAGTACGCTTCATATTCTGTTCACTAATAGCCTTATTGAATGCAGTGAAACCACCTCAAACCTTGGCCGGTAGTTTAAAAACCCGGGTTGAGGATTAAAAAATCCTACTTGAGCATGGTAATCACCATAATTGAGTGTAAACTCAATGCTCCTTCTCATCAACAAGCTCGATTAGGACATAAGTTGGGAGCCCTCATGATATGGGATAACCCAGTAGGCCCAATAGGCCCAACATTAAGTGAGATAACCCAAGAGGCCTAACATCAAGTTTGTTTGGTCAACCAGTATTCACCTCACTAGATAGGGTCTGCAGTCAACCTGCATTGACCTTAAGACCCACTTCAGCATTGACTTAGATCTCTGCCACATTTATTAGTCTGACAGGCAGTATGCCTCTGTATTAATGACGCTTGACAACTGGTACAGTCACTGCCACTAACCCTGCCACCACCTTTGGCAGAGAGGCACCTCCAGAGGTACTGTTCATCCAGAAAAATAGAAGATTTAACTACCTAGAATAGTACCGAGATTTGGACATGGAATGACCATCAATCCCCTAGCAAAGATAGAAGTCAGTACACTTGATAAGACATCATGGTCAAATCACGCCTGGAAAAGGCTATAAATACTATGGACTTAACCACGCTCAAGGTAATGCCTAATATGCTATAAGCCTTATACACTTTCTGTATTATATTTGATCTTCATATCTCGATCAGAATTAATTTGAGCATTAGAGTGCCTTAGCCGGGGGCACCTCAGTTAGTTTAATGTGTGTTGTGGTTATAGATCTCAAACCGCGAAGATATATAGCTTTGAGTACTCAACCTCCCTGGTCGAATCCGTCCCAAACACCACCCTTTCACTATAAGTGACTTTTAGCCGCATCAACAAGGCATAGTGCTCTTTTCTTCTTTTATTTTGCTTTTCTGATTAAATAACTCTATATAGCTGTCTTTATGAAGTAAAATATGACTCACTTTTGGGGTGAAGATATGCTATTTTGAGTAATGCTATCATTTTTCTATTGAAGTTCAAAGTCATGTCTTCAGTGAGATGATTGAATTTAAAGATTGAATAATCTATTCATTTTTATGTGCGCTATCAAGTTGACATGGAATGAATCAGGTTATAAATGAATCAAGATTATATTTAATAGGATAAAGAATAGTACACTAAGGGTACGTATAATTGTCCAACAATTTATATTAAATGATATCTTAAAAATAAAGAAATATAATAGTCAATTTCTATAGACTAAACATCAATTGGAATGTCAATAAAAAGCTTTGGGGGTACAAATAACACTACCCTTAAGATAATCGTTTATTTATATTTTGAGTGTTTTGAGGAAAATGTTTTAGAAAAAAATATTTTTGGAGAGGGTTATGATTGATTTATCTTTAGTTTGTCATAGTAAAATGTAATTTTAATTGATATCATTATATAATTATTATATGGGAAAATACATATATATTGATTATATTTAGGTAATGAGAAAATGGTATTTTGAAATGTTTTGCATCTATTTTGGGTGGTTTGAGGAAAACAAAAAAAACTATGTTTAGTTTGATTTTTTTAAAAGGACAACGTTTTTAAGAAATAAAAGCAAATATCCTCTAAGTTTCATAATTGAAATTGAGAAGTAGAAAAATATAACATGTCACTGTTTAACTAATAGTCAAATATATTAATTTATAGTACATTTAATAAAAAAGACAAATAGTGATGCAGCAATAAATATTAAATGAAAAGAAAATTTTAATCATTAAATTTTATGAAGGTATAATAAATAATGAAAATATCATGAAATTGTCAATGGAAAGAATTAAGAAAATGAAGAGTTAAATATTGAACGTATGAGAAAATAAAAATAAAAATCATGAAAGAAAAAAAAAAAGGATTCTAGAGCTCTAAATAAAATAAATCTAAGAGTAGACAAAATAATTATAACATTAAATTAACTTTTAAAGAATCAACTTATGATGGATCACTACAAGAAAAATACTCCTTCACTAATAAAAAATTTATGATAAAGAAGGTTCTGCCATTGTTCGCAAACAATTGTAATGAATTTTTAATGGATTACTAATTAATTTAAATAATTAAGCTTAATATATATATATATATATATTATAATACTTGTGACGGATATGAAGTGTATACATTGATATGAAGAGTCCGTCACCAATTTCACAATTCTAAATATGACTTTTTGATCTATGATGGAAATTTCTCATAAAATTACTTTTGTGACATATTTTATCTTCATCACAAATTAATCAGTGACAAAATATATTCTAATAGATTTAGAAATAAATCCATTACAAAATGACAGATTTCATTAAATTTATGACGAACTTATTTACAAATCTGTTAGTATATGTTTTGTCACTGATTAATTTTGTAACGAAAACAAAATGCGTCACAAAATTAATTTTGCAATGAAATTTCCATCACAAATCAAAAAATCATATTTAGGCTATAAAATTTATGATAGACTATTTATATCAGTATACTCTTCATATCTGTCACAAGCATTATATCTAATATATATTTTTGCTCATTTTATTAAATTTGTTAGTAATTCATCAAAAATCCATTACAATTATTTTCGAACTGTAACGAAATCTCTTCATCACAATTTTCAAATAGTGAAGCGGTGTTTTTTTGTAGTGGACTTATAATACTATCAATAAGAAAAGCAAAAAAATTGATCATCTAAAAAATTTAAAAATAAAATAGTAAAAATTGCAAAAAAAACAAAAAAATGTAACTTAAAATTCAGAAAGAGTCCCGAGGCATTTAGAAAAATATGAAACAAGCGAGCAAAATTAAAAAAGTTAAACCAAATATTCGATTTATCATTTGTGCGCTAACTCTAGATATTCTTCCAAATTATATATACAATAGATGTACAAAATAATTTAAGAATATTAATTTGTATTATTTTTCATTCTGCACAAATTTTAATTGTTTTACTAAATTATTCCTGATGAGCCCAAATAATCTAATGATATTGGTTTATAATAAGCTATTATGATCAAATATTTTTTATATGCATGAATAAATGAATTTTAGAAGTCACTAAATGCACTTAAGGGTAACCAATCAATTGCTGACATTTTCAAGATAACAGAGACTACAGAATGCAATTATGGAATTATGGATAGCTGACTAGTGAAATTTTTTAAGAAATAAAAAATTCAAAATTATTAGAAATTGAATTTTGATAAAATTAAAGGCAATGAAAGTGAAGTAACTTCTTCTTGCATTATATAATTAGTGCAAATATAGTTTTCTCTTGCTAACTTGTACTAGATTGGGAAGGAATTATTACCTCTATCAAGTAGATAACCTAATTAATTACATACTACTAACATCTAATTTAATTATGCTTTGATATTAATAAATTGACCTGTTAGACCTAGCATTTTATCACTTCAAATCTTCAATTTCATTCCGATATTTCGTACTTCAATCTTTTATATTGATATGGTAAATTTATACTTAGTGTCCATGATTTCCAATCAATTTTTTTAATAGAAAATATTTGATACATTTGCCATATATTCATGCAATAAAATAGAAAATAAAATATGAAATAAAATAAAAGATTCAAATTGACCTTTTGCAGCTATATTTCATAATAATATTAATAACTTGCAATTTTGATAAAGAAATGTAATTCTGGATTTTGTTCGGTTGAAAGATATTGTCCGGTTATAAGAGAATATTATTTCCTTGTTCTTCATTTAATAATATGCAGTCATCATGGAACCATTTTTTTTAATTGTATGGTAAAGAAGAATATGAGCAATCAAGCATTAAATAAAAGTATCATAATTGTTACTAATAAGATAAATTAAACAGTTTTTATCATTATTTTTTAAAAACAATGGAAAAGTGGCCTTCCAACATGTGAAAAGGCCTTTGCTGTGAAATGAAAAGGTGGTGTTGAATATTAAATTCAAAGAGACGCTTAATGTATTCATTTTAATGAGGAGATATTAATAGTATATTTACATGCTAAATTAATGAAAGATTGAATGGGAAAATGAACTTTAAAGTGAGCCACCTAAGAAGGCAATTTTGTGGGCAAATCAAGGTCAAACCAAGCTATCTTATATCTAAGTGATATGTTCTATACAACTTAGGTGCTATGTGAGTGTAGGTGTGACTAGATTAATTTGTTTTGGACAAAATTTTAATTTTCAATCCATAGAGATGACCTTTGAAATGACTAGCGTACCTATTCATTTGCCAAATTAATTGTATTATTAAAAGAGTGTCTCTTCACTATTAGCCTTTTGGGTTGTTCGATTAATTACTCCTTATGAAGGAATAATGTGGCCTAATTAAACTATGTTTCTTCCTGTGGTCACATAACACCTATAAATGGGATTAGTTAGAAGGGGGAATAACACACATTTACAAGTACTCTAGCATACATACTGCACACATAGTACATTATAGTATCATTACAAAGAAAGAGTCTCAAATCAGTAGGTTCAGTGTCACAGCCAATTGGAGTGCCGCCTTTGGCTGTAGAAGAATTATTGTATCTTAGGAAGCTATTTGTCAAAGTCCTTCGAGCACTAGTTAGGGGACAAATAAAGCCTTAAGGAAGCTATGGTTCCACAGGCCTCAATTCTACTCTAATATATTCTAATTCAATTCAACAAGTAAGATCCTCCCTTTTCAATGTTACTTAAATTTGTGATTCCTATTGATAATCTTAAGTTATTTCCTATTGCTCATTATAAGTTATCTTGATTTTTGTTTCTAACTTACGTTTATTGGTTCAACTGATACTAGTACAAGCATACACTTCTATAATTTTCCAACAATCTTAAGGCTTTATTGGTTTCCTTAATCATTGCACTGTGTCAAAGAATTCATATTGTTCCTCTTTTCTATTTCAACAACAACGAAAGTGAAACATGGAATCAAACACTAAAGCAAAAAATGTTGCAAACGTTAAGTCCAATGTTGGTTCTAGTGACAGTGGTGGAGCACACCCTATTTTTGTTGTGCCCCTAGACCTCTCAGCAATGGTTTTTGAAATCAACATTGTTGATAATTCGATATAGTGGTTGATTGACTGGTGCCACTCAGCACATTTATTCTAAAAAATATATGTTTTCAACCTATACTTCTGTTACTGGAAACAAATTACATATGGGTAATTCGACAACTTCCAATATTATTGGAATGGGAAATGTTGTTCTGATGATGACTTCTTGCAAAACGCTAACGCTGAATGAGGTTCTTCATGTGACAGACATATGCAAGAACTTAGTGTCAGGACCTATGCTAGTGAAAGATGGTTTTAAACTTGTATTTGAGTCTAATAGGTTTAAGAGTGGCCTGTTCCTTTGGTAAAGGCTATATGCAGAATGGGCTATCCAAATTTGATGGAAAAACTATACTCAACCTTGTTTAAGTGAGTAAAAATAAACAAAGGACACCCTATGAAGCAATATCTTCGAGTGTGGGGGTGTTTGGCAAAGGTGAGAATTCCACTTCCCAAATTGGTTAAAATAGGGCCAAAAATGATTGATGGAATCTTTATTGGGTATGCACAATACAATGCAGCATATAGATTCCTTGTCTTAGATGACATTTTTGTCAATACTATCATCAAGTCGAGGAATGCTAGTTTCTTTGAAGAAACTTTTCCTTGAAAGAAAATGAAAGTTGATGGAACTATAGATAATACAAGGTGAGACTAGTAGTCAAATGATATAGATAAAAAGAGGGTCTTGACTACTTTGATACTTACTTGCTTGTGACAAGGATAACATCCGTTAGACTATTGATTGTATTTGCAGCAATAAAAAATCTTGAGATACATCAAATGGATGTTAAAATAGCATTTCTAAATGGAGATTAGATAAGGAAATCTATATACAGCACCCAGAAGGAGTTTTGGTTCTAGGACAAGAAAAAAAGGTATGTAAGTTGATAAAATCACTATATGGCTTAAAATAAGTACCTAAGCAATGGTATGTAAAATTTGATCAAGTCATGCTTGCAAATAGCTTTAGGATCAATGAATGCGATAAATGTGTGTACTTCAAAGGTGCTACTTTTGAATCTGCCATTATATGTCTCTATGTAGATTACATGCTCATTATGGGAAGCAACAATGATGTCATTAAAGAAATGAAAAAATTACTGAGTAGAAATTTTGACATGAAAGATACGGGAGTAGCAAATATGATCCTAGAAATAAAAATCATCAATACATCTGATGGGAAAGCGCTAACCCAGCCTCAATACATTAAGAATGTGTTGAACAAAATGTTGAGTCAAGAAAATAGCCCAGTGAAGGCTCCTATAGATGTGAATCAACGGCTTTCCAAAACTAAGGGTGAAGCAACGGCTCAATTGAAGTATGCACAGATAATTGAGAGCCTCATTTATATCATGAATTACACGAGACCTAATATAGCATATGATGTTGGTAGGCTGAGTAGATTTAGTAGCAATCCTGATCAAAAGCATTGGATCGCCTTAATTAGAGTTTAAGATATCTAGCTGTGATAGAAGGATATAGTGACGTGAATTAGATATCAAACTCTAATGAAACCACGTCCACAAATGGGTATGTGTTTACATTAGAAGGAGGAGCCATCTCTTGGAAGTCCTCAAAACAAACCTGCATAGCTAGATTGACTTAAGTTCATAGCATTAGACAAAGCAGGCGAGGAAGCTAACTAGCTATGCTATTTCTTGGAAAATATTCCAAATTGGCCGAAACTTGTGCCAACAATTTGCATTCATTGCGACAGTCAATCTGTAATTGGAAAAACATAAAGTAATATGTATAATGGTAAGTCTCGACATATCTATCGACAGTATAATACTGTTAGACAATTGCTCTCTAATGGAGTTGTTTCTATTAACTATGTAACTTCAAAGGATAACATCGTAGATCCGCTTACAAAATTTTTACATAGAGAGCAATTTATTAAATCATTAAAAAAAATGGGACTCAAGTCGATAGAATAATTGGGTCGTCAGTTATCATAATAAGAACATTACTTATGTGATTGGAGATTCCAAGAAATACGTTCAAAGGGAAAAATAAGTTATTATAGCTTGACATGCAAGCACTGTGGGGGCCTAATCTTATTCCTATAATGAGTAAACAGTACCACCAACAAAAGGTTGAGATTAAGTATTGCTTTTAAGGGCTTTTATATCTTGATCTTTCGAATGGAAGTGCAAGAGGAACCTCTTAATAAGAAGTCACCTATATGAGTAAGGACTGGGTTGGTCATATGAGAGTTTTAAGGCTAAATTCTCACAGATTACTCATGAATACCAAGAGCTATTTAGGGCTAAAATGAATACACCATTGAACTATAATACTGACTATCAAAGGTATCGTGTGCAATTCTATTGTCTTCATAGACATAAAAACTGAACGGTTCAAGGCATCATGTTTACTGAGTGGAAAATATATCTGATAGTTCTCACTAAGAAAAATTCAAAGCCAAAAGCTATCTTTTCTAATGTGGTATCTCTTAAACTTAGACTCTTTCATGTGTCTGCATTCATTTACACATTTAAAGAGATGATTTTCTCATTCATGTGGGGGATTGTAGAATTTAGCATTTGGCATATGAACCATCAATTTGGTGTGAAATGACAAGGTGGTCTTGAATATTAAATTCAAAGAGGCATATGCTGAATGTATAGTGTATTTACATGCTAAATTGATGAAAGATTGAGTGAGAAAATGAATTTGAAAGTGAACCACTTGAAAAGGCAATTTTGTGGGCAAACTAAGGGTCAAACCATCTTATATCTAAGTGATAGGTTTTCATACAGCTCGGGTGCTATGTGAGTGTTTATGTAACCAAATTAATTTATTTTGAACAAAATTTTAATTTTCAGTCCATAAAGATGACCTTTGAAATGACCGGCGTGCCTATCCATTTGCCAAATTAATTGCCTTGTTAAAAGAGTGTCTCGTCACTCTTAGTCTTTTGGGTTGCTTGATTAAATACTCATTATGAAGCAGTAATGTGGCCTAATTAAATTATGTCTCTTCTTATAGTCATGTAACACCTATAAATAGGACTAGTTAGAAGGGGGGGATAACACACATTTACAAGCACTCTAACATACATACTGCATACATAGTACATTTTAGCATCATTACAAATAAAGACTCTCAAATTAGTAGGTTCGGTGTCATAGCCAATTGGAGTGCTACCTTTAGTTGTGGAAGAATCGTTATACAATGGGAGGCTATTCGTTGGAGTACTTTGAACACCGATCGGGGGACAAATAAAGCCTTAAGGAAGATGTGGTTCCACATGCATCAATTCTACTTTAATATATTCTAATTCAATTGAACAAGTAGAATCCTCCATTTTTAGTGTTACTTAAATTTGTGATTCCTATTGATAATCTCAAGTTTTTGCCATTGCTCGTTATAAGTTATCGTAGTTTCCGTTTCTGACTTATGTTTATTGGTTCAATGCACACTAGTATAAGCATACATTCCTATAATTTTCTAATAGACACAACTTTTGTTACTATTAAGTTTCTAAAAATTGTTATTAGAAAATATTTTATCACTCAGTTTATGTAATTAATGATAATTTTTATATTGTCATTTATTCTATTATCACTTTTTTTTTTTTAACAAATTTTTGGAGTATTAAAGTGTTTGCTATAACCTTTTTCTCCGCCGATTGATTTTAGGGATGCCAAATGATGTTTGGAGTTCTTATTATTACTCGATTTTCAGGTTAAAAACTTAATAACAATTGAATGATACATATAACAATTTGCCGATACTATATTGCATTTTTGTCTGATTCTCTACTCTGAAGCCATCTTCAATTTAGACAGCAATTTTACATTTTTTGTCTTATTTATTGTTCTATTCTATTTTGATGACCCTCTGTCTCGCAGACTATGTTGCATACAGTATCTATTTTTGTTTGTTGCAAACAGAAATCGCGCCTCCTATGCCGCGCAAAATGCGATTCACTGTTGCAAATAGGAATCGTGCCTCCTCTGTTTCGAAAAATGTGATTCACTGTCTCCTTCAGTCATTTGTTTATAGTTTTTATTGTAAAAACAAAAATGTCATCACATAAAATGTATCTTTTGACCTATTTTTTAATAGCAAAGAATATCATTATAAAATAATTCTTTTAATAATTAAAATTATTCTTGTATATTGCACTTGGGCACATGCAAGTTTGTAAATATATATTGACACTACAAAGTTTTAGGGCTTGCTTGTTTTCATTCTCAAATTCCGTGTTCACATTTTTTATTATTTAAAAATTAAAAAATATTAATATTTTTTTTTACATATTTTCATTCAATATATTTTTATTTTTTATTCTCAAAACATATTTTTTAATATCTTATATATTTTTTTCCAATAATCTATGACTTTTTTTGGTTATGTTTCCCCGGAACAACATTGTTTAGGGAAAATATAGCCAAATATATCTTCATTTTTTCCCTAAAATGCACATTTTTTAATATATACATACATATATATATATATTATATTTTATTATTATTCTAATATTAAGAAAATCACTCTATTCCATTTTTACTCAAAAATTCTAACAAAAAAAGTATTGATTTGATAATTACCGTAAAAAATGTCTCATCCAAAATATAAATAAATATATCAAAAAATAATTTTCACATTCTTCAATAATTCATTCTCTCAAAACACACAATATACACAAAATAAAATCAAACAAAAAATATATCCAAGCACTACTTATATATCTTTTATCTCTATTATTATTTTTTCTATATCTCTCTACCGATAACCTAATAAACCCAATATAATCATTATTTTTTCAATAATTTATTCAAATACAAATTCTTTTGACTAACTATTTTTTAAAATTTTAGAAATAATGAAAATGAAAAACAAGAATGAAAATAAAACCAAATGGGCTCTTAGTTACCATAAGTTAATTCTTATCAGGAGATATAGTATTCAACTTGAAATCTATTAAGATGGTGTGTTGGTGAGTTTATAATTAAAATATTTTATAAGATATTTAAAAAATTATAAGATATCAAAAAATATTTGATAATTTTTTTTAAAGCAAAGCTTATAAAACCCTAAAAAAAAAAGAGAAAGAGAAAGAGTAAAAAATTCTTAACTTAATTTAACATCTAAACAAGATTTCTTAATTTTAATCAAATTAATTATAATATTGCTATTACTATTATCTTATAAGTTTCAATATTTTATTTTATCCAAATACTTTAAAACTTATTTCTAACATGATATAAACCAAACACTCTCTAAGTGATTGTGCTTTTCCACTTCGGAGGACGAAATCTCAATCAACAAATAGGGCTCCAGTTCTGGCAGAATTTGTTGGCCAAAATTCTTCAGCCACTTTGCCATTGGAATCCAGTTTTCATAATAACTGCTTTCTAGAAAAGTTTAAGACAAGCTGACGTGCTCTAGCTCTAGCTAGCTAAACCTTGTACTATAAACCTAGTACAATAATAATAATAATAATAAACAACAACAAACAAACTAACATGTGTTTAGTTTCATGGTTTATTATGCAACTCTAAAGCTTCACTTGGCAGCCTGTAATTCACAATTAAAAGAAAGGCTTATCATCAATTGCCAAATATATATATAGTCTGGATACGAATTAAATTCCACAAATTAAAAATAATTGGTTCTAATTAGTTGAATGTTTCGCATTTTATAACCGGAGCATATGTATAAGCTTTTCCTTTGCACCTTAATTAAATAATCATGCCCATAGCAAAACCAATTAAAAGTAGGCAAAGTTGAAGGCAAAACAAGAAAGAAAGAAAAACTGTAAAACTGCCTTTGTTTTGCCCTCAATGATTTTTCATTTTATATGATTATTTATATAGAATTTTAAAATATAAAAATAAAATAAAATTCAAAAGATAAAAAATACTGATGTTGACGCATCAAAAAATACTGATTTTTCATCTCAAATTTTCTAATTTATTATATTTATTTTAAATATATTTGATTCATAATTAATTATTTTTATAAAAAATATTTATACATATACATTATATATTCATAAAATAAAATAAAAAATTTAACTCAGATTTTTGTGGGGCTTAACCTGTGATGGGAAACAAAGCCTGGGAATACTGCATAATATCAGTCGAGTCAGCTGCCATTATAAAGTCTCCACTTCAACTCCTATATATGCCAGTCAAATTCTATTTGTTGTGGCCCTATTTTTGCTTGGTCTAGCTTTCAATTTCAAATTAGAATTTAATTAGAAAATATAGCTCATACATCTTTCTCTCTTTCTTTTCTTATTAATTTTTGTCACGTGAGTTTCTTTGACGAAAAAGAAACAATATTTTATATGTCTAACCAATGAAGCCCTTGGAACAGGTATGCGCAAATAAGAAGGTTTGAGGGTTTCTTTATTTATCAAAAAAAACTATTAATAACAAAGAAAGGGTTTAATTGATGATATATGTTCGCAAGTATAACAGTGGCAACCAAAAAATACTAGTCTTGTAATTATTTAATTATTAAAACAAAAATAAAATATCACTAAATATATATCATTAATGATAAAATAACAATTATTCTCACTTGAGACATCTTTTATTTGGCCACTTTATTCTTTGAACTAATGTTTTTCCATGTCATCATCATCATTATTTTAGAATTATCAAAAAAATAGGTAATTGTTACAAACAAATTGCTACAAAATTAATTTTGTAATTATTGCTACAAGTTGTAGCAAATGTAAGTTTTTAAAAATAATAAGTCAATCCATAGTCATGTTCGTTGCAAGTGCAATAAATTAATATGCATTAATTATCTACAAAAAAAATTAATATATACATAAAAAAGAATAATCATCAAATGTAAATTGTAATAGCGAGAATTAGCTTCTAGAGTATTTGCTTCAAATTCAATTTTAGTTTAATTTTGTAATTATGCTATCTATTTTTAATATTATATACGAATTGATCGTAATTAATATCATAATTTTTTGTAGCATATGGTACATTTCAATATCCAAATTATTTAAAAAGAAAAAGAAAAGAGTAAGATAATGACTGCTTTTTACATGATGCTGGATACAGAACATTTCTCATTAGTCAAATAGCAAATTCATAAAGTAGGTGCTGGAATTCTCCTCACCATTAACTAGTTTATCTCAATCTATTAATTTATGGTAATATAGTTAGTTTAATAGAGTGCTTGTACCACTTCGTGATATCATGCCAAATAAAGTGGCATAATCTTTAATGAGAAATCATCTTAAAATAATTTGCCAATTACACTTAGCAAAGTATGTCAGCTAGATAGATCATTTTTTTGTTTCCTTTTTTACTGAACTTTACATTTCTATGGGGCACATCACATTAAATACAAAGACTAGAATAATTATCAAATTAATAAAATGATTCAACCTTTCAAATTCGTCCACAATATAACAAGTTTACTCTTTAAAGAAATTCTAGTTCAATATAAATATGTGGTGTTCAAAACACATTGAATGATCATAACGATAACATAAAATTGACAATCATAAGAAAAAGAATTAATCATCAAGAAATTAATAAAAATCATCTTTATAAGGTATTGATAGGATTTAGATTCATCGTTATTGTTCCACATATTTCATTTCCATACACTATACCAATAAAAATGCAAATATTTCAAAATCGATCATTTGTGCATATCTACTAGTCAACTCTACTTTTCTCTTACTTTGTAAAATTTGTGTAATTCTTTAAGCATTTATCTTCTTCGCTTTAATAAACTTTTCAAAATTTTATTATTTATATTAGCTCCGATATTTTAAGCGTGTACAAACATGTTTGGGTTGCTTGCTAATACGTTGATCCTTAATAAAAAGAAAAGTAAAAAGGGTTGGAAGATAATGTTTAATATTGGTTTTGTAGTGTGGAATGACAAAAAGGGGAAAACTTAGCAAGGGATAAGTTGCAACTAATTTATTATGATCAACTCTTGCCCCATGTAGTTTGCAATAATGTACCCAAAAGTCTTCACTTTCTGCATACAGGCCAAGCCTATCCACTAAAGCACTTGTAAGTGCCTCATTATTTCATCCTCTTTGGTGCTGGCCATCATACCCCCTACGGGTTCTTTTTACTTGTTCTCGCTGCAATTTGTTTGCATGCTTGGGTAACATTGTCCCCTTTGTTCTCATTTGTTTTCTTTATTAAGACATCTTTTAGAGTGGAATTTACGTAAGATTTTCAAATTTGTGTAGAAGTATGTCTGTGACAAGATTTCGTTTTTAATATCTTTGATGTGAAATTTGAAATATTTTCATTTAGTATAATGTCATGTTTCGAACTAATCATTATAAGAGAAGATTGGAATTGTTTATAAGCAAAAGTGTGAAAATTTTATCTTAATCTGGATCATACCATCCTATCGGGCCATGGACGACTCATCAATCCTAAAATGGACAAGTATGTTGGATTTGTTGGACTGCCCAACAAAAAACCTCCAACATCTAAATTAGTTATGTCATAAACAAGAGTAAAATGCAGAAACTGAATAAATCAATAAAAATATGGAAAGTACTTTCCTCCTGGTGTAATAAATATGGTTATTTATATACATATATATATATATATATATATATATCATTAGGCCAATGATTTTTGTCATGTGCACGTGACCGTATTCAATTGGTTGATGATAACAAAATTTAGGGTTAATTACCTAGACCTCATGAGGTTTGGTATATTTACAATAAGATCCAAAGATTTGAGGAAATTACAAAAGTCCCCCTAAAGTGGACGAATGGTCGTTATCTGTGAAAATGACCGAAAGGCCCTTGTCTTGGTGGTAAAGAAAAGAGGAAGACGCTCATTCTTTTCATTTCATTGAAAGAAAAAAAAATTTCTCAAAATTCCAAAAAAACCATCGGCCTACATTCCCAAAAACTATATTCTTCTCAAACCCATAAAACCATTGGAGTACATTCCCAAAATTCATTTGCCTCTCAAACTTGTCATTATCCTCTTCATTCTAGACGTTGATCGGTAGCCATTGAAGTTCACTTTCAAGGGAGAAGTTTCAAAAAACTAGAGTTTGAAACTTTGAGAAAGGCATAATTTTTTCTTCCAAAATTTGTTATTTTTGTTAGATCTTATTATTACGTTATATATTTCTTTGGAATTTATCGAAAAATACCATTTTTTTTTTCTGTTTTGTATCATAATGTATGGATTTTTTTTCTATTTGTTTTTGTGTTTTTTGTTTTTCCACCAAAAATGAAATTGAATCGGTATTTTAAACATGATTTAGTCTAGACATGTTAATAGCTTTCAGTTTACTAATTAATGGTGTGGTAAAACTGATGCTACTGGATTGATCCAATTGGTAAGAGGGTTGAGACTGAAGAGAATGAAATTGTAAGTTCTTTTGGATATTTTTTAAATTACAAATAAATGTTAGAATTGTATTAGTTTTTTACTTGAAATATGAGGTGTTTATGTAATATATATATATATATATATATATATATAAGTTAATGGTGTATGCTGAAGTTTTATTTGAAGTATGTGGATATATTTATAGTTATGTTGCATATGTTTCTTTGTATTAAGTTGTTGATGATAAGTGTTCTGGAGATCCTATTAGTGAGGGTAACACTATTGAAACTATTGAGGAACATGTTGTTAAGGGTTCTGAATGTGGTGTTGAGGCCATTAGTGATGATTTACAAGCTTAACAAACTGTGGTGAAGCCTTGTAATGAGAGTGTAGAAGCTCCTAAACCTGTTTGGGGCCTATTGCGAAGAGTTCATAAGTTCCACAAGATGTGCTGGAACCTATTGGTGAGGTAGTTGCACCTCCTGAGGATGTGGTGGAGCATGTAGCTGAGGGTTTTGAACCTTTACAAGATGTGTTGGAGCTAGTTGGTGAGGTTGTTGTAGCTCTAGAAGATGTGGTAGGCCTTATTGCTGAGGGTTCTACAGCTCCACAAAATGAACTGGAGCCTGTTATTGAGGCATCTGCACCTCTAGAGAATGTGGTGGAGCCTGTAGCTAAGAGTTCTGCTGCTGCACAAGATGTGGTTGAGCCTGTTGATGAGGCTTCCCAAGTTCATGAGACTACAAACCAAGCATCTGATTTTGATGTTGTTCATCAAATTGGTAACGATAATATGAATGAAAATGAGAAAGAGAATGCTAAAGCTGTGTCAAATGCGGAGAAGGTAAGTTAATTACACTTTTAAGTGTTATTTTGTAATATCAGGGATTTGATTGCAATGTGTAAAATAGGTGGGGGGTACTCAGTCATTTGAGCAATATTAAATATGTAATATGACGATACAATTTTAATATGAGGGTGCGTTTGTAATGTTTGTGGAAATTCAATGATAAATCCATAATAGTAACATAAAGATTAACGGGTTTATTGTAGATTTATGTAAATAGTATGTGGTTTGAAAGTTTGTGTAAACTTTGAGGAGTTTATTTTAGTTATTTTACACACTTATGTCCTTCATACATAATTTGAAGTATTGTTTAGTTTTTTATTGTAATGTACTTTAATAAGTTATAGATGAAGAGAAATAGAAATAATGAAATAAAGAGAAAAGATATATATGTTATTGGGAGAAGATATAAAGAACGTTGGAGAATATGTTTTGAAAATAAAAATGAAAATAATATTAAATTAAGATGTTTTTTTATTTCTAAAATAATAAAAAAATATGAAAATAAGTTTTGAAAATAAAACCAAACAGGCCCTTAAGCCTTGGCAGAATAGATATTTTAACTTATATAGGAAGACAATTCACTAGCTTGAAAAAAGTGTTTTTGAATTTTATTTAATTTACACTGAAAATTTTAAATGGTTGCCAAATTCAAGCCCTCCACTACTCCATTTTTTATCGTAGTTTGCGGATCCCAATAAGCTTGATAAATTGAGCAAAAATCAGACTTATGGGTCATGAACAGGTGCATCATTAACCAAATTTTCTTTATTGCTATCAAAAAATTAGTATCCAGTATAAAAAAATTACTATAAAATTAATTTTTTTAACAGTAATCATAAATTATAATTTTAAGTTTTTATTCCATATGTAAAAGTTACTAACTATTAGTATGTAGCAATATCTGTTGCATATGCAATAGATTAGCTATGCACATTCATAGAAAAATTGATATATATATATATATATATATAAATAGAATAGCAATCGTTTATCATGCATTGATTGTGATGAGGGATAGTTTTAAGTGTATCTACTTTGAAATCAATTAAATCAATTTTATAATTAAGGATATAAATTGTTAACATCAATTACGGATTGATTGTAGTTGTACCTTAATTTTTTGTCGGTGTTGCATGTAAACAATTAATTATTAATGTACGAAATAATTTACACATCGAACAATGAATATGGACATAATGAATTTATATTATCTTTCGTTCAATGAAATTTTTTTGAACACTATTATGCCTTAAATTTGAGCCTACAAATCTTTAAATACATATAGAATCCAAAATCCTTGGCTCGAACAGCTCCAAAGCACTTCCAACTCGCTTGATGAGGTTGCTCCTAGAGCTTCCACTAATTTACATACGTGCAAAAAGCAGATGATAATGTGCACAAGTAAATGGTATTAAAATGTGGTTGTGGAGTGGAGTGGAGTGGAGGTCCCACGTTATAAAAGTTTAGCCATAGGTCAAAATTAGGACAATGCCATGACAATGGAGTAGCCTTTCATTATAAAAAGGATTAATGGGGTGAATTTGAAGGTGGGTACAAGAAGCATGCAATTGGGAGATCAGCAACCTTGAGCTTGGCCGTTGCAAAAGGTGTGCCGTGTGTCGTTTTGCTACTTGGCATCATGGAAGAATATTCCAATGTTATTACATGTCGCGTGTAACGTGCTCGTGCAGCGTTCGCTCAGGTCATAAATTTGTTCCTTTTTATAGTTTTTGTGTTTGAAAATTAATTTAAGCGTATAAATATACACACGATAATGTTACTATTGTTTATTATTGATATGTTTTTGAACATTAAATGTGCCACAAATCATAAAACGTCGTAGCTTTGACTCTAATATAAATAACAATTGCATGGACTAACTAATTGACGTGTTAAACAATCTTCAGTTCCGTCGCAAGCAACGATACATTTGTATATCAACCACCAAGTGAAATAAAAATAAAAAATGTACCACTTAACCATTGATCTTTATTTACTCACACCCTCATGATAGATTATTAATTTGCAAAGTTAATAAAAAAGCTAGGGGCTTGAATTTTTGTGTTTTGCAGTTATCGTTTTCATTTTTATACTATTCGAAAACAAGAAAATAATAATTGTTTAAAATAATTTTTAATAAAAACAAAAACATTTTTCATTTCAATACCTATATTTATTATTTTTCAAATCTAAAATATTCACTAATTAAAAACTGATTAAAACTCACTAATTAAGTAAACTAGCTATCCATCAATATTTGGATTCACTCCATCAATGATATCAGAAGGTTTAGTCTCAACCCTCCGACTTTTGCACCCCCAATTTTGTTCTCGGGCTCTAAGGGTCTCTTTGAATTTGTTTTTTTAAGGTATTTTTATTTTTTAATGAAAAAGAATAGTGAAAAATTAGTTGTAATTTATAAATGTATTTTTAAAAATAAAATATTATTTGGATGTTTTGTTTAAAATGTAATGATTGTGTAGGGTTGAAAATGAGTTGTATTTGAAAAATACAATGTTTTTGCATTAAAAATCGTGCAAATATAAGTAGGAGGAAATGAAAAGTGAAAATGGAGAGAGAGTGCAAGAGTTTATTTGGAAAAATATTTTGATAATGAAAATGTTTGTGAAAGTGGGAAAGAAGTTAATGGCTCTTTATTTTTATTTTTAGCAAAAAATGAAAATGAGCCCAAAAAACAAAAACAAAAACAAAAACAAATGGGCTTTAAGAGACTGAGGCTTGGCCAATGGAAGGGAATTTGAAAATCTACCATTAATTTGTACTCTTTGCAAGCAGAATGTTGCTCTCCCTTTTTTCTAAAATAGTCCCTAAACATAATAATTTTTTTTACCTCACCCCATGGGCTTGTTTACTTTTTATAGGGGATGTGGGGTGATAGGAATAAATGAGAGATAAAGAGTAGGATTATGATAATTTTATATTTTTGATTGAATGTTTACTTTGTAAAATGATATGAATGTATAAAATTAGATTATTGTATTGAGAATGTTTACATAAACATGAATTATAAAATTTAGATAAATTATAAAAGACTAAAGTACCCCTAGATAAAATATTTTTCTACTTAACATAAAAAAATTATTTTTTTTCCGTGTCAATACGGCATACAACTATTTCTTCTTTTTTCTATTTAGCACAAAGAAATTATTTTTTCTCCATTTCAATACAACACATTTACATAAATTATATATATATATATATCAAATTTTCTTTTAATTATTTTAATATAAATATATTTTTAATATTTAATATTATAATTATTTTTAATTTTTTTATTGGCACCACAACCAAAAATTATTTGAAGTTGTGGTGCCAAAGGTGGGATGGCTTATCATTCAAAAAATTCGTATAATGGTGGCCCAACATATTTTCACAGGATTTTTATCCTTCAAAATAAACATAGGATGAGACAGGATGTAAGCTTTCATCCTCCCTCATCCTTCAAAATAAACAGGCCCTAAGATAATGAGTCCCACTCAACCATTAACAAAAAATTCTTATATCAATATAATTTACTAACTATTTAGATAATATTTTTTATTTTTTAAAACAATGAAACCCACACTAAATCAAATAATAATCTCTTATTTCGACTTAGCTTAAATAATAAGACAAAGATAAATAATAATACTATATTAAAATATTGGATATAATTATAATTATTTCTAATTCAACTTTGTTCAGAATCTTTACCTTATTAATTCAATCACATTCTCATTCTCAAACGCAAAATAATATTAAAATATAAGCAAATTAAAAAGCATTCCAAAATAGAAAATGATCTTTTGTTATAGTCTTGTCACTCACAACCACGATGCCCAATTCTTAATTAGTTATATATATATATATATATATATATTTGTATAGTTAATTAATTTTATGCCTCCACCTGCCCAATGAGATCCTTTTTACCCAGGCTCAGACGAGAAATCACTAATAGACAATTGGAGACTATTCTGGGAAAAATTAAAAACACAATTTTTAATCTATACACACACGTTGAGTGTTTGAATATTTTAAATTCTTAGCCTCATATTTTATGAGTGAGATTTAGTCGATAGATCTAAGTGAAACATATGTGGTTCACTTTCATGAGAACAATCCATAGTCTAATTAATGAGATGCATAAGACCATTCAACAAGAACAATTTCGATGTTTAAATATTAATAATAAAAAAAAGGAGTAAGATATCTAGATGAAGGATCAATTATTAAAACAAAATAATATATAGTGTAGTAAGTCTTTTTTATATACTGCAGAAATATATATATTGATAGGAGTACTAGGGACATGATGAAGGGGATTAGTGTAACAATTCTGTAGTACAGTACTTTGAAATACATATAATGATAGGAGTGCCAGTGACACCATGAAGGGGACTAGTTATAATTGAGCATAATCAAAATGGTTGTGAGGATCAATTCAATCATTCTTTTCTGATTGTCATAATATATAAAGCATGTTAGCCCTGGACTTTCTTTTATCTCACACGTAGTGTTTCAACATGATCATGATTAATATTTTCATTGGTGAGCTTCATATCAAGTCAAAATCATGCAGAATCTCCTTGAAAATTCCAAGAGTTGCGATAACGTCGACTAATCTTTAAAAATCCAATTTTGTTGAATTTGACATTCAACAATTCATACCAAATATTTTAAGGGGTTATTTCTTTTTTACCCACTTTACCGTATAAGATTGGTGCAATTTACTTCCCTCTATATATTAATAAAATCTTGAAAAACCCTTCTAAAGAAAAAAAAAACAAACTAATATCGATAAATAAAAATATCACTAAAATAAAATACCCATTAACTAATAGAAAATTTGCGACTAATACAATTCCATCATAGGTCAAAAACAATTGTGATGGATTTTTGATGAATTACTAACTGATTTAATATATATATATATATGTTACTATTAACACTTGTGACGATATGAAGAATTTGTATAGATGTGAAGAGTTCAAATTTCATAACTCTAAACATTGTGATCCATTGATTTTTTGATCCATGAAGAAATTTCATCACAAAGGTAAGTTTATGATGCACTTTATTTTCTTTATAGAACTAGTTAGTGACGAAACATACACAAATACATTTGTGAAATAAATTCAATATTACAAAATTATGTTTTGTTTATTAAATTTGTGATGAATTTATCCATTGATAAAGAAGTGTTTTCTTGTAAAATTAAAATAAATAAAAAGAAAAATTCACTTTGATATCGATCTCTCTCTATTGTAGACTTATATCCCCTCCACAATCAAATTTCAATTAAGAGGGTGTTTGGGTGAGCTTATAAGCTCCTCAAAATATCTTACAAGATGTTTGAAAACTTTTAACATGTCAAAAAATGTTTGGTATTTTTTTGGTTTTTGAAAAAGAGCTTATATATAAGTTCTTAAAATTGGATGTTAGGATTTTATAAACTATTTTTAGAAATTACTAACTTATTTTTATGATTTCAATAAGTTCCCTTAATTTTAATCATATTAATTACAAAATTAACATTATTAACATTTTATAGGCATTAAGATCCTACTTTATTCAAATATTTGAATAACTTGTTTGAAAAGAAAGATGTACCATCTTATAAATTTTAAAAATATATCTTATAAAATTTAGAAGTTTATA